>JAFFST010052455.1:114183-127467 GCA_022414735.1 Noturus placidus
GTTTGGTTAGCATTCTAAGTGTTGCATAGCTAAGTGTAGTTATAATGCAACTATAGCCACAGTGATTTACCGTCACATCTGAGGTAAATATTGATATTTTTCATTGTTTTGTCTGGTTTCCACCGTCTCTGTGCCTTTAAATTGCACATATTAAAGAAAAGGAAAAGAAAAACACACACACACGCATGTAGCCTGTGTTTGCTTGGTTAGCATTCATGGTGTAACTGAAGTATAATTAGTTCTACACAGTCTTTCCTTAGTGATTTACCCTTATATCTGAGGTAAATGTTGATATTCCAGATGATTTAGTCTACAGTCATTCTGCCTTTATATTATTAGTATTAAAGATTTAATGGTGACATGCTAGCTGGCGAAATCATCAGCCACAGTGATTAGCAAGTTTAAGCTTTCCGTTCATATTTCTCAGTTGCTTAGTGACAGTGTGGTTCGTTTACAGTAGATTTACCACAAGTGGTTTATAATTAGCATTTGCTTTCCCGAAACATTTGAGACAAATGGAAATAGAGTTGTGCGCCACAAGCAGGCAGAAGAGGAAGTCATTTTCAGTACAAGTCAGTCATTTCTGGTAATTTTAACAATACATATGAGGAAAATGTTGATATTCTTGATAACCATATGTACTAAATAAATAAATAAATAAAATAAAGTACGAATTCATGGTGGTTTGGTTAGCGTTTGACGCTATGTGGAATTACTCGATGTAATTTTCACTACATGGCGTCTTTTCTTATTAATTTGCCAAAACATCTAAGGAAATTGTTGACATTCTCGACAATTCACGTTTCCCTCGTCATTCGGCCCGTACTTAGTTTCCATTGGTTCATGTTAATTAGCTATGTGCTAGCTAGCTAGCTCATCATTATTTCACGGTTTCCAAGTAACAGCCTTTTGCGTCATTGTGTTCTATATAAAAGCAGTGGAAGATTTGTAATGTCTTTTGCCTTTGACTTTTCCAGAAATCCACCGAAAATTTGTAAGACAGATGGAAACATGTTTTGTCTGAGGGAGACTGCATGAGTTTCAGAGTGTCATGACCCACTGTGTTTCACACCATCTGGTTCCCTCATACATTTTTCCCCTCCATCTCTGGAGGAGCACCAGGAGAAGGAAAAAAAAAAGAAAAATAATAAATAAAAAACACATCATCGAGCTCAAGACACATCACTCTATGCACACTGTTATACACACCATGTTAAAGGAAAACTCAGCCCTGAAAAAATACAATATTTATATTGAAATACTTCTTGTTTATTGCAAGTCTGGTGCTAATAATCAGCATGAGAATTTAGTATTGTAAACAGGATGTTCTATCCATCCATCCATCTTCATCCGCTTACTCCTTTATCAGGGTCACGGGGGAACCTGGAGTCTATCCCAGGGAGCATCGGGCACAAGGCGGGGTACACCCTGGACAGAGTGCCAGTCCATCGCAGGGCACAATCACACACACACTCACACACACATTCATATACTACGGACACTTTAGACACACCAATCAGCCTACCATGCATGTCTTTGGACTGGGGGAGGAAACCGGAGTACCCGGAGGAAACCCCCGACACACGGGGAGAACATGCAGACTCCGCACACACATGGCCCGGGCGGGACTTGAACCCTGGAGGTGTGAGGCAAACGTGCTAACCACTAAGCCACCGTGCGCCCCAACAGGATGTTCTACAATAGCTTATTTTCTCGCTCATCATTTTAAAAAAGTTTCAATATGTCATGCAACTAGTTCAGATACGGCAAAGACTCCGCCCCGGCTGGTTTCCGAGCGACGAGTTGATGGATCCGATGGCGTAGGCGGAAGTATTAGCATGAATACTGAAGCTCTGGAAGGCGATGCGTTTGATCAGACTGGACGGATGTGGAAGTGAGAGAGCTGGCAGACAGAAGGACTAAAGCGCCGCTGCATCGCTCTCTTTAGGTAGACATGAAGAAGCAAGGACTAAATCTCACTGGGACCTCTATTAGCATTCCGTCGAATGGCGCTGTGGGTAATGTTTGAAAAACTGAGCATTCCAGTACACAAGCACTTTGAGTTAAACTCTAACGTTCTCTTAAACAAAGAGATGGGGTGTGTTTATGCCAAGGGCAGTTCTTTCAAAAAGTACTGATGCTGAGCCGGTGTGTGTGTGTGTGTGTGTGTGTGTGTGTAGGAGGATGACTGCGTCTTTAATCCCTCACAGAGAGCTCCGTGTTGCTAAGAACACGAGATCGAGAGAAAGCAATGTCCACCTCGAAAGAAAACGCTGAAAGTGCACGTTATCGACGTGGCAGACGGCATACACTCACGGCACTGACAAATACACTCCATCGTTCTCGCTTTCTCCGCTTCTAAACGACATCTGCCTTCTATTAAGCTCGTTTCCCATGAACCCAATCAAGGCCCATATGGTTTAATGATTGTCTCATTCATATCTTTTTCTATCATTTGTCATTTCAATGGTTAGATGCATTCCACAGTCACCAGTTTGTATCCCCACACATTCGTGAAGCCGTAATTAACCATTAACCACTAATTTCCATTAACTAAACGCCACCAAAGAAGCCATACTTCTCCGTGTTTTCACACATCTAGCTCCAAGCACTTGGGGGAGAAACAAATGGACTGCGTTTCAAATGTGACAATCCACCGCTGGCTGATTTCTGGGGTTCTTATCAGATTCCACGAACTATTAATTTTGCAACACGCAACCAATTCCTCTTGGCTTAAGCAAAATCCCAAACAGTCCTTCAGTACAATCCCTGCTGACCTTGCAGTGAGGTTGGCTCTGCAGACCATCTGGAAAACTAAACAGAATCCTAGAATCAGTGTACGGTTGCGTCAAAGTATTTGAGTCGACTACCAAGTGGAGTTACTCGGATTTCATGAGTTATATGCGGCATTTTATTACCGCGCCGTTCGACGGAGAATATTTGAAGTCAAAATGAAGATAAATCCTAATACCAATATTCTGTGGCATGTCTCTCAAATACTTAAAATAAATAAAAGGTAGCAATATTACCATGAACAGACAAAACTGAATTCAAAAGTATTAAGGTGGAACAGTGGGGACTGTCGCCGACTCGGATCTCCAGGATCCCCGGGTTCATTTCTGAGCTTGAGCTACTGTTTGTTCTCCCAGTGTGTGCGATTTTCCGTCTGGCTCTCCCATTCCTGCCACCTCCATGATACATGCCAGTTTGTGAAATTACTTCGCTAAACTGCCCTTGATGGACTGGGCATGCCATCCAGGGTGTCGTCCTACTTTGAGGTCAGTTTTCTCTGGACCGGACTGAAGAATGAATGGGCGGTTAAGCAAAACGCTTTGAAATTAGACTGTAGATTTTTTTTTTTTAAAGAGATTATGCTTTGATACACACCTAAAATTGCCATCCTAAACCACCGAGCTTCTGGCAGTCTTGTTTAACCATGGCAGCTCCAGTCCTAACCTCTGGAAAGTTCTAGTCATCACATTGGAAAATTCCTATCTCGTGCAGAGATTCATTCCAGTTCATCCTGCTTTCCTCTATCCTAATTCCCCTCCCAGTGAGAACACAAGCCTTTCCATTTAAGGAGAACCAAAAAAAATAAACACTTCCTGTGGAATATTTAAAGAAGAGCAGAGATGTGGCAATCGAAGAACTGCCGAATCAGCTATACAGGGCGGAGTGAGCCAACTGTCAAGGGACTAGGTGTTCAGTTTCACATCGACCATAGCGTATGAAATACAAAATGATCCCTATATTACAGATAGTACTAGCATACCACAACTGTTACTGAGAGAACAATTTATATCTTGGACCATTTGTAAAATAAATACCCGCAAGTATGTTATAATTCTGGGTATATGCATAAACACGGAAGGCCATTTGGGCCATGTTTGCTGCACTAACAAATTAAAAAGGAAAAAAAAAAAAAGAATCTATCAAAGGGTTCCCGCAGAGCACCGAGGTCCTGGGTTCCTGGTGCGCTGCTGGAGTTCAAAGGACGATTCATAAAAGATTTAGACTCGCTCAGAGTGCCGGCTCTCGCTGCCTCGCCGTTCACTCTGACCTCGGGTTAATTTATCTAATTGCTGCACAAAGGAGGCGCATCGGTCCATTTTTCGGCGACCCCCTTATCCACACACATTCATTACCCATTCCTTTCATTAACTCCCTTTCTCTGGCTGTTCCGCATGAGGCTTTGCGTCTGACGTTGAAGACATCCTCTTGTACGTCGATCCAAAGTGTGTAAAGGGGCCGATACATACACCAAGTCAGATGGTTTAGAATAGCAGGCCAGCGTGAGCGATTCGAAATGAGTCAGGTGGCGAAGTTTCATTTAATTTGTCAATATGCGTTTTCACTCCATTTTGAGGAAGATGACTGCCACGAAATGGTTTACTGCCAATTTAAGCAAGCTTATAAAACACCAACCCGGTGTAAATCTCCTTTAGTTCAATGGAGTCTATTCGGAATGAAATGACACACTAAGTACAAGATAGGAAAACCGGGTCCGTTTAAAAAAATTAATAAATAAAAAATGGCTACAAAAGAAAACTTTAATCCAGAGTCACTCAGCTGTACGAAACTCTAACCTCACTTCCTGAAAGAGATACGTTATTCTGGACAGATAATTACATAGAATAGGAATTCGTCTGTTCCTGAGCCAAGAAGGTCACAGCAAACGAGTGTCAGACGGAGACGTGGGAGCGTTGGAGAAAGGAAATTCGCTAATGTTTAAAGGGCAATATTAACAGGTCAATGCGTAGATCAAACATTTTTAATATATTTGATATGACGTGCATTTATATGATAATGTACATCGCTCTGGGGGTCATCGTTCCAGAATGGATTCCCACAGTGAGTGACATTTCCAAAAGATTCGCTACTCAGACTGGAAGAACTAGAATTGACTAAACCTTCGACATGAACTTCGGCTGCAAAAGTGGTCCGTTAGCCACCGAAAGTGGCGTCCTCTGGTTCTCGAGGTAAACTCGGGTGGAAACATAAGCACAAGACCCAAGTTTCTCCTCTAAGAAGCCCTAGTTCGGGATTAAAACCTGGTGAAAGATTTGTCACCAATGGGCTAAAGTTTACGTCCTGTTTACAGAGCGCTCAAGCTGCTGCGACAGATGTTATTTTAGTCCCCAACTGCATCCTTCTAAATAATTCATTGCTGAGGAAGCACTGAGGGAAGGGCGACAAGGAAATAAGAGACAAGTCCGGACATGCAAACACTGATCAGTTTTGCTTAGCCCTTTTTATACCATGTCTTCGCCGAGTTGGCAGTCCACCAAGAATAATCCCAAATCTTAAGGAATGATGAGAAATCTGAACAATGACCTGATACCTAAAACCAGGTGTTTTGGCCTAAAGTCTCCTGTAAACCTCCAGAACTGAAACTCCTCACTATACATAAACCTAAACGCAGGAATTATTCATTCTGACAAGATGTACAGAGAAAATCTTGACGTCAGTTACCCAGGTCACCACGTCCAGACCGCTTAGGAATAAAGTGTACCGTATTTGGATTTTAAGATTGAGTGACAGGCCTTTGAGGAATGCACCGCTGTAGCCCGTAATCATCTGGGGGTCAGGATGAGGGCATCAAGAAGGAATGAGGAGCGATAGGAACAAAACCTCCTACGGAGCGAGCTACGACGGAACCGCCATACGATCTCGATAAACAGGTCTGGGCAAGAAACTGATGAAAAGTCATTACAGACACGCAAGAGCTTGGGAAGCAATGAGCCTACAACCAGGAGTTCTGATCAAAAATAAATAAATAAAAGCATGATGGAATTACATTAGCATGGGGGAAATAATTCCCCAATGAGATTTTTAATTGCTTTTGATTTCATTTGCACCCCTAGCATGCGGACCGCTCGAGGGAGTCCATTTTTGCTTCGGCTTGTGCGCCAGCATGCAGGCATAAAAGCAACCAGGGCCTCGTGGTCAAAATTAGCCAACAAATCACGTCCCGTAAAGCCTGGTTAATGCTTTCCCAGGCCATCACTGCAGGCAGGTAATTAGTTTAACAGTGCGGAAGGATGAAAGAGTAGAGTTTCTGGCAAGCTTGCGGGTTATGGGATCGCAAGGGGAAGTCAAAAGTTTCATAGAGGTGGCAGGAGGAGTATGGCATTTTTATGAAGCCCTGCCAATATGGAGGAAAAGGAAGCCTGTGTTTTTCACTGGAGCACCAGGTGCAGCAGGAACAACTGGTTATCTTCCAGCCTACAGACAAGAATTCTCAATCTATAGAGATACCACACCATCCATTAGGCAGCGGTATCAACACTGCTAAGAAAAAGAAACCCTAGCAGGTAGAGAGTCAACAGAATTTTACCACACAACTCGGTGAATGAGCCTCAATGAGAATGAATATTTTTGGTTCAGGTATGTGGCAATAACCCGCAAGAAGGCAAAAGCCTGCTCTGAGAACTACTTAATAATCAGGAGCGCCGCATTTTCTTGCCAGCCAATGGAACCACACTCACCTTGCTTTCTACTGCCTCACGATACTAGTCAATGACTTACCAAATCAAAGGTCACCTAGACAAAAGTTGGCATGAAGTCAACGCAAAGAAGCAAATCCCATCCAGCGTCCTTTCCTCTTGAGTGAATTGGTGTTCCCGCCAGGTGAATTTCATTTAGGGCGGCTGTGGCTCAGTCGGTAGAGCGGGTTGTCCACTAATCGTAGGGTTGGTGGTTCGAATCCCGGCCCGGGTGATCCCATGCCGAAGTGTCCTTGGGCAAGACACTGAACCATAAGTTGCCCCCGATGGCAAGCTAGCACCTTGCATGCAGCTCTGCTACCATTGGTGTGTGAGTGTGTCTCATTTGTAAGTCGCATGTAAATGTAAAATGATATTTCTGTAAAGCTGCTTTGAGACAATGTCCATTGTAAAAAGGCGCTATACAAATTGATTAATTATTAATTATTAAATTAATTATTTACGTTTGATGCGACTGCTGGTTTGATTGAAAAAGCAGGAAGGTCTCAACCACAAATGTTGGCACCTATGTGTTTTAGGATAGGGATGGGGAAATTACGACTAGCTTCAAATATAAACAAAAGTAAGCACCAGTGTTTGAAAAGTAAACCAGAACGCTATACAGTGGTGTGAAAAAGTGTTTGCATGACAAACATGCAAAGGAACAGGAAATGAGGAAGGGGGCAAACACTTTTTCACACCACTGTATGTTTGGTTAAGTGCGTTTTTCAAACCTAGCCGCAATCTCGTGGAGAGGATTTCTTGGTGGTCCTGGAGTTGGACCCTATCCTGTAGGAAAGCGATCGGGATTGGGTGTTAAATAAATAATGTGATCGGCTGAACTTGTCATGTTACTTCCTGTTTCAAGTTTTACCACGGCCAAGAAATGGATGTTGAATGAAAATGGGACGCCTTCTAGATGAATCTACTCAAACAGAACTGTTTCTATATAGGATATAAACAAGCCACTTGGAAAGACGGGGACACTGCGTACGGACTTGAGTATTCACAGCAAACACTCTTCAAACGTTCCTGTCCTGATGCCACGACAAACCAGGTGGCCTGATTAATTATACCAAACAACGCCACAATAACATGAGGTTTACAAACGTAAAGTAACAAACTTCTGGCAGAAGGTCCTTCAACCTATTGTAATGAGATATAACCATTCTCCTTCTTCATAAAGTTATGAAGATGGGTGGGTTTTTTTTTTTTTTTGGCTGTTGGAAACTTGAAAACCTGGCACAGGTGCCAGACAGCACCGTCTTCTGGAATGGAGCAACCCAATATCCCAGCAGTTTCCAACATTTGGACATGAGCCAAAACAAGTCCTCTCAAGTAAAGCACCCATTTTCCAAAAAAAAAAAATAATAAAAACCCCAACAAAACCTCCACGTGGAAAGCCCAAGAGACATCTTAATTAAAATACATGGATGGTATTCTATCCATCAGTGATCAGTCCATATCTGTGGAGAGATCTCACATGGGACAGAGAAATTTGTGACACAATCCAACTCTGCTGAAGGAGTGGAAGCTTCACACGACAGCTAGAGCGGGAGACGGGAGGATCGGCATGTGGAAATGAGGCCGAGTGTTGACGTGCAAATTTATCAGGCCTCCATCTCGCCAAGTGGTTGACTTGCTCGTTGGGTCTGACAAAAGTATGCCGGTATCATGTTTAATGTCATGCTTGTATCAAAAATACATTTCAAACAAAGCGGTTTGAGTTTACATTTACATTTATTTACATTATCCAAAGCGACTTACAAATGAGACACACTCACACACCAATGGGAGCAGAGCTTCATGCAAGGTGCTAGCTTGCCATCGGGGGCAACTTAGGGTTCAGTGTCTTGCCCAAGGACACTTCGGCATGGGATCACCCGGGCCGGGATTCGAACCACCAACCCTACGATTAGTGGATTAGTGGACAACCCGCTCTACCGACTGAGCCACAGCCACCCTTTAGATCTGAAGACGACATCTTGACCAATGGGTAAAAGACATAAGAAAAAGTAAGGAACATAAAAAAGATGTCCGATCACCATTAAACAAATAATAAATAATCAGAAGGCCAATGAGATTCTAAACATTTATTTATTTATTTATTTATTTAAGTTAAATATAGACTGTTGAGCTCTTGAATCTGATTGGTCAGAAGGTGCTGACTGCTTTACTACAACATATCATTTCTGTAACTCGATCACAAGGACAATATCGAAATCTAACTGATTTTTCTTTGCTTTTAAATGCGTCATAACAAATAAAATAATCATTAGCATTCATACAAGGAGTCTGTAGTGTCAGTACAATAAAGTACTATAAAGCGCTGAAGTTTTACATTACAGGAAACGTTTAAGACAAAGGAGTAGAAGTTTCTTGGTAAATTTATTTGGCTTGCTTAACCTCACCGAATGATTATGTTTGCTTATGAACTTAGCTGCTATCATTTAATGCGACTTTAAATGGGATAAACAGCTTTAAAATGTTCTTCATTGATGAATGAACTGTAATTATTCGCAGATTGCCGTGGTGTATAGGTTTTGACCGGCCGGGATGTGTTCATATAGGGAAATAATCCACATCCAGGCTCGTCACACCGCAATCATGGATTATTTTCCTATAAAAGCAGGTCCAAACATGAAACCGCCTCAATTCCTGGTTTGATCCTAGTGTCAATAGTCTTGGTACAAGCCCTTACGTGCTAGTCCTGAAGACTCGTTCACACGAAAATCAACACTTCAACAAATACTGTCCATAAAGCAAAAAAAAAAAAACCCCTTCGATTTAGAAACCGAAATACATTTTTAGTTGGAAACTCTATTCCATCATCCAGCACTGCTTCCCAGCATTACTCGGGATGATTAAATCAGCCACTAATCTTCCAATCCCTGGATCAGAGACACCATGATGACACGTATAACACACCAATATGTGGCAGGACTTTAAGCCTGCGGTCTCCAAGCTGCTTAAACCTCCCTCCGTTAATACCCCCCCCAAATAGAAAGATACGCTATTGTACGACGACTAAGATTGCAAAAGCCCCGTCATGTCAGAGAAGCAAGTTATCACCAGCCTAGGAAGAGTGGAAGAAAAGAGGAAAAAAACGTGCCAGCGTGCTTGGGTGTACTCACAGGCCCAGAGTGTGAGGTTGAAATATTGGTTCTCTGCATTCCATGTCAAATACATCACCGTCTCAGCGCTGCCAAGGTCCACAAATACATCATCCTGCCTAAGTACTCGGAGAGCTGGGTAAACAAATGACAAACCTTCATTCTGTAATGGTGAGCTCCCCGGGGCGAGGCGTTGCTGGTCCAGTGCGAAAAGATGTATACACTAGGCTTGCTTATGGGAAAGCGTGGACTGCGAAATCAAGCCCAGAGAATGGTCCTCGAGAGGGTTCGGGAGTTACGGTATACTTTTATTTATTTATTTATTCATTTAGCAGACGCTTTTATCCAAAGCGACTTACAAATGAGACACACTCACACACCAATGGGAGCAGAGCTGCATGCAAGGTGCTAGCTTGCCATCGGGGGCAACTTAGAGTTCAGTGTCTTGCCCAAGGACACTTCGGCATGGGATCACCCGGGCCGGGATTCGAACCACCAACCCTACGATTAGTGGATCAGTGGACAACCCGCTCTACCGACTGAGCCACAGCCGCCCACTTTCGCGGACGAAGATTTTAAGTGACGTTCGACCCGGCGTGTTGTTTTCATCAAGTGGACAATGTTAACAATATCATTCCGGCTGCCGTGCTGGTCTGGTGTTTAAGACCTCAGTGCTGTTGAATACTCAGCTCGGATTGGTCGATTTAGTTTTCTGTAATTATTCGTCGACAAGTCTAGACCTCGGGTTTGCTTGCTTGTATACCTTGACCATGTTCGGATCAATGCGTTGAGCTCCTGACCATGAACATGTAAGGAGCATCTCTGTAGCTCTGATGTTTGACCTTGACCCTTGTCTGGACCCGTTCCGAAACCTAATCAGTTCACAGCTGGGGTTACAACAATCACTCCATATAAAGCCTACAAACATTCGACCACTTACTCTTATATATATATATATATATATATATATAGAGTATGAGTACAAGCACAGTATGACGTAATCAACTTCCGGATGATAACAGCAAGTGTTCAAACTCCACACTCGGCAGTTTAGTGAGCTCCTTGCTTTGATTTAGCACAAGTCAGGCAAACATTAATCCATTTATTATCTTAAGCTCAGCGTGGGCGTATTCAATCATTAATCTCGCTTAAGGGATTTCTCTATACTGTAAATGCTCGGTCCGTGTTTACCTGTCATACTAACGTGTCAGGTTCAATCTCCAGTCGATACGGTTTGCACAAGTTTCTTGGTTTTCCTGCTCTGCATGCACGTGAACATCCGACATCATTTGGGAGGAAACTCAAGGCAGTGAAACGTGCCCACAAATAAACTCTGAATTCCACGAAACTGTCACTGTATGAAATATTCTAATGTGCTAAATAATTTAAAAGCTAGAACCGAGACGGCAGTGGTGTGTGTGTGTGTGTGAGAGAGACTCCCAGCACTAGAAAGTATTCTGCTGTGTGCGCAGCTCACAAATAAACAACATGCAGATAAGGAGAATAAAAAGAACATCATAAATGATTTCGGATGAGAGTTTGAAAACGTGTAAACTGCAGCACACGAGGTCTCGTTCTCCATGCGAACATGATCATGGATCATGTTCATTATGATGGAGCTGCTGAGTGATAGGTCCAGTATCTTCAGAGCCTTAATGGAGTGTTCTACTGAAGAACGAGTTAAGTACAATTAAACTTTATATATATATATATATATATTAGTTAGAAGATGGCACCTTTAGCTGGAACCCACCCATTTTCCAGGTGATCCAAAATACTGGAACATGTGACCGATAGGCGTTTCTTGTTGCCCAGGTGAGCCACGTTAGAATAATAATAATAATAATAATAATTAATAATTAATCAATTTGTATAGCGCTTTTTACAATGGACATTGTCTCAAAGCAGCATTACAGAAATATCATTTTTACATTTACGTTTACAAGCGACTTACAAATGAGACACACTCACACACCAATGGTAGCAGAGCTGCATGCAAGGTGCTAGCTTGCCATCGGGGGCAACTTAGGGTTCAGTGTCTTGCCCAAGGACACTTCGGCATGGGATCACCCGGGCCGGGATTCGAACCACCAACCCCACGATTTGTGGATTAGTGGACAACCAAAAAAAAAAAAGGATAAACCAACATGAAGATCAGAGAGCTGTCTCTGGGAGAAAAGCAAGTGTTTCTGAAGCTGAGGAGTACGGGGAAATCAACCAGAGCCATTGCACAAGCATTGGGCATCGCCAATACACCAATCTGGAATGTCCTGAAAAAGAGCGAAACCACTGGTGTACAAACAAACCAAAAACAGTCGGTCACATCAACAACCTCGACACAGAGAGAGGTCGAGATTATTACAGAGTCAGTAGGTCATATTTACAAACATTACTGTTAGGCTGATTGGCGTGTCTAAAGTGTCCATAGTGTATGAATGTGAGTGTGTATGTGACTGGCACCCTGTCCAGGGTGTACCCCGCCTTGTGCCCGATGCTCCCTGGGATAGGCTCCAGGTTCCCCCGTGACCCTGAAAAGGAGTAAGTGGTTGAAAATGGATGGATGGATGGACTACTCCAAGCAAACAAGAAAATATTCATGTTACAGAAGCATACAGTTTGTATGTCAGTAAAGAAAGAACCCTATTGCGTAACAGCTCACTTTTCAGACAATGGCGGGGGTCTGATTTCTAGAAACTGCTCCGACACACTGAAATCAAAATCATGATATTTTAAGATGAGCCAAATGACTAATCCCAAAGCACCACATGAGATTTGTCACAAAAGACAAAAAGCTTTTGAGGATCTAGTTCGTTGTCCAATCAGGCAGAACTCCTACAGCCAGCTTTAATTGTGTGATTTTGTAATTCCATCTATCCATGCTCTACCGCTTACTCCTTTATCAGGGTCACGGGGAACCTGAAGTCTATCCCAGGGAGCATCGGGAACAAGGCAGGGTTACACACTGGACAGGGTGCCAGTCCATCGCAGGGCACAATCACATACACATTCACACACATTCATACACTACGGACACTTTAGACACGCCAATCAGCCTAACATGCATGAGGGAGGAAACCGGAGTACCCGGAGGAAACCGCCGACAATTGGCATCAGAAGAACATGCAAACTCCGCACATACATGGCGGGACTCGAACCCCGGACCCTGGAGGTGTGAGGTGAACTGTGACACTGTGACGTCTATCACCTCGAGTTCACAGTTTTCAGAACGAATCGACATCATGCTGATTTGATGATGTAACAAATTGCAGTCATTTCTTTAATGGCAGGTCGAATGTCTCTTTAGATGATCTGCATGGAATAATCGACCATGAGCATGTGCTGTCTGCTAAAGATCTGACCAGGATTATCTGGGACGGCAGTTTTCCGGTTCGAGTGAATTAACTCTGACCATATTGGTTGAGAGAAATGGTTTTGGCGAGGATGTGTAAGCCCCATAACCCTGGCTGAAAACGCCGCATGTCAGTGGAATGCAGTCTGACTTCCCTTTAACCCAGCATCCCTTTTAACGCTGATCACTCAGATACACAATGGATCCATCAGCAAAAGCCGAAAGCGCCGCTCGGTCCAACCGTCTCCTGCATCCACTTTTCCTTCCCACTCACACACCCACACCCACGAGTACAGAAACCAGCTTAAAGGTTGACGTAAAAGAAGTAAAACAAAGT
>JAFFST010052455.1:134675-153980 GCA_022414735.1 Noturus placidus
CTGCAGTCTGTCTTAAAAAAAAAAAAAAGTGGCGTACATTTTTAATCATCATGGGGCAATATCCTGTCAAGGCAAAAATCATTCGCTCGGTTCTTGAATGCTGACGGGACGCACTGTATTAATGTTTCAGTGTCTCAGCATGAGTCAGATTTGCCTCTGGTCGGTGCGTTCAGTTCAAAACTAACGGTTGGGACAGTAACCAATGTAAAAAAAAAAAAAAAATCTCATTAGCAATAAGAATAAGTCACTAGGAGGGGAAAAAAAGCAGTTAAATCTAAGACTCCTTTTCCATTGGTCTCTATGTAGGAACCATTCAAATGTTCCATATA
Source organism: Noturus placidus (assembly GCA_022414735.1). Taxonomy (NCBI): domain Eukaryota; kingdom Metazoa; phylum Chordata; class Actinopteri; order Siluriformes; family Ictaluridae; genus Noturus; species Noturus placidus. The sequence continues at coordinate 135,005 of JAFFST010052455.1, forward strand.
TAACCCAAAAACAGTGGGTCACAGAGAAATTTAAGCCCTTAGGGGTCCTTTGGTTGTCTGAGGTCACCGGGTTTAAGGTTCAGATAAAGTAGAACCGTTTCACGAGGTTAAAAACTTTATTTGTTATTAAGCGTGTGCATGAGGTTCCAGGTAGAGCACATTTTAAAAGCCCGAACTATTAAGCATCCAAGGAACCCTTGTTCAACTCTTACTTCCAAGACCCTATGTCCTTAATAGTTATTTGCTTGCCCTTCAGGACGACCAAGCTTATATGTAGAATCCCTGCCACATAGGGGTCCTTGTAGAACCCTTTTAGGAGGCTAGGAAATCCAATGAAACCTTATAGAAACATCAAAGAACAATTGTCCAAAGTGTGTACGTACTGTTTTACCAAAAGAGTACTCGATAGTCCTTTGTTTCCAATGTACTACTAGAACCTTTCCACATCCAAGGAACCCTTGTAGAACATTTGCTTCCAGGAGTGAATGTATTTTTTTAATCCTTAAAAGGCTTTTAGGTTGTCCTTCTAGTCGACATGATTCTATGTGGAACCCTACAACAGTGGGTTTGAAAGAAGGTTACAAGTACAACCCGTATAGGAAGCTAACCATCTAACCATCCAAAGAACCCTGGTTTCCAAGAGTGCTTGCACTCCAAGGGTTCTTTGGGTGGACCTCTGGGGGAACACAGTTCTATGTAGAACTGCACAAGAGTGGGTTTCGGAGAGGGTTCCAAATACTAGACCTCTAACCATCCAAAGAACAACTAACAGGGTTGGTGGTCCTTTAACTGCAGTATTATTCTAAAATATTCAAGACCCACTTATTTTCAGTGTATGCTAGAATCCTTTACACATCCAAGGAACCCTTATTTCCAAGAGTACATGCTCACTAGACACTTTAACCATCCAAAGAACTTTTGAGGAACCCGATTGGTCCTTCAGTGTTTGCCCCTAGAGGAATCCTTAAAGATTCTAACAACAGTGTTTATCCCGTTAACATTCTTCCTCTGTGAAATACAAATGTTAAATCAGTGGTAGCTCAGTGGTTAAGACGTGGGGCTACTGATCGGAAGGTTGAGAGATCAAACCCCAGCACAGTCAAGCTGCCACGGTTGGGCCCTTGAGCAAGGCCCTCAACCACTCAGATGTACAAGTGAGATACACGCGAGTCCCCCTGCATAAGGGCGTCTGCCGTTCAAAGTAATCGTTTAGTTTGTCCACTTGAAGGAACCCCAACAACGTGTCCCATCCACAAGCTAGAACCATTAACAATCTAGGGAACCATTGCAAAAGCCATGTTTCGAATTTTACAACCCTAAAGGCCTCCTTAGTTGTTCCTCTGGAGGACAAGGTTCTATGCAGAACCCTACAACACAATGCTTCCCTATTAGCAAACAAAATAACATTTAATTATCCAAAGAAACTTTAAATACCCAAGTCTAAATTAAGGAAAAATGTCATGTGTCGTACATTTCGCACCAGATGTTAGCGGTGTGTTCATTTAAGTAGACGACTACTTCTTTAATTACTAGTCAGCATTCCAGCTAGCTACTAATAAGGCTGGATCAGCTTAAAGTAACCGGTTAAATTAGTCAGAAACAAACTGTTTAGGATTTATCTATCGAATGTCGCTTGTAAGGAAAAGAGAAAAGAAACGCTTTTGTTCAGAACACATCCGCATTTTCCTTCAAGATCCGAGACTTTAATGAGCCACATTAGAGTTTTTACAACACTGCCGCGATTGAGACGCAATGAATTTCGATGTGAAAGACGGCGAAAACATCTCGGCAGACTAATGTGTTGCTGAATGACTAATTCAGACTAATTATAATACACACAGCATGTGAGCTTGAAGCCAGGGAGGCAAAAAAAAAAAAATTTCAAAATCGTTTAAAAGCTCTCTCAGAAAAGCATGAGCACATGGAAAAGCTTCGACGCTGAAAGACTCGGCACGCTGCTGCAAACATTTTCACAAGTCACTCAGAGGTTAAAGTTGAAACCTGAGATGACCAGGACAAGAATATTTCATCGCCACCATAAAAACTACTAAATCTGTACTTTGCTCAGAGTTCACTCGGCTGCAAAAGATAAGAATACATTTCCATTTTAAACGCGAAGGAGTCATAAACGGAGACGGGAGGTCGTGACGGGACAGCTGCGACGCGATGCTGTTACGTTGAGTCACTGCGGTGCATGGCATGTGAACATCTCGGTGTGTTACAGAGACAGCACGCCGGCAGGAGACTCGAGTCGGCGGTCACGCCGCCAGGGTGCGAGGTCGCGGCAGGGTCACGCAAGAAGCAGTTGCTAACCGCTGACGGACTGCCGTGTGGTCTACACAAACGGCAGTAAAGCCTGCAGTCTGAGAACCCTTCCCCCCCTTCTCTCACCCCTCCTCCCCCCACTGGCACCAAGGGTATTGTTCATGTTAATCCATCAGAGTTCCCTGTGGCGCGGGGAGAAGAGGGGGGCATACTCATGGTGCTTTGTTGAAAGAAAACAAGACGACAGTTTGCTCACCAGCTTGAACTTATAAACAGAGGTGAGGTGAGGTGGGGTAGGGCCCCCCCATGTCTCAATGCCAAGGTATGTATAGTCCAAAAAAAACCCGAATTTTCCTTCAAAAAGTCCAATTTCGTCACGATAATTTCAAAGTATAAAATTCTGACATTTTTGGGACGCGTCGTCACACTGACCCATGTCCGTCAAGTCTCGTTCTTATCTCAGCCAATAAATAAGCTCGTCTGGATGCTGGAACTCTCCTGTGTCGTGCTCATCGCTGGACTCTGTTAATAACGAACATCCTTTCAACACAGTCAGTACTGTATGGCTTTCCTCCTCTACACACGTATACTGTATAAACTCACTCTCCGAGGTCACCCATTTTGAGTCCGGTTCTGCTCAAGAGTTCCTCTTCACGTCGTCTCGAAGGCCCCCCCCCCACGGTCACCTTCTATCTTGTTCCTTTCGGATCGCAATCAACATCGGGATTTGTGCGAAGCCACTTTTTGTGACTATAATCGGTTGTTCTACAAACAAACAAACAAACAAAAACATAAATAAATAAAGCAGCTGAATTGAACTAATCTTACATCCGGCGCGCAGTCTGAATAATCTGGTCACGTGACCTTTCAGATTGAAATGTAGACAAATCCTCATATTAAGAGCTGCAAACCTAAGGATTTTATTATGTGTACTGCTTATAACAAATACAAAGCAGCTCACCAACGTCCCTCCACCCCCTCAAGTATGTGTCACTGTGAGGAAAGCGGAGGAAATCCATCCATCCATCCATCCATCCATTTTCCATACCGCTTATCTTACACAGGGTCGCAAGACAACCTGAAGCCTAACCCAGGGAACTCTGGGCATAAGGCAGGGGACACCCTGGATGGGGTGCCGACCCATCGTGAAGAACAACCGCACACATAACGAACAACTCGGAAATGCCAATCAGCCTATAAGGCATGTCTGTGGACTGGAAGAGGAAAGCAAAGTACCTGGAGGAAACCCCTGAAGTACGGAGAGAACATGAGAACCGCAGAAGTGAGATTTGAACCGGAGGTACGAGTCAAACGTGCGAACCACGACGCCACCTGTGGTTAGACAAGGTGTTCTCTTGTGAAGGTGGACGCGTCGATCCCTCTTGGTGTTGCTGTTCCACCGAATATATTTAAGAGCAGTCAAACGAATGTGTTCCTCGACTGAGACGTCACAGATTCATTGGTCGAGCAGTAATATGAGATATATCGGTACGTTATTTTTGTCCAGGACACGTGAAAGTGAAAAGCATGAAATTTGTCCCGAGAAAAAACTTGTCAGTTATTTAAACCCAGAATGTTTCTTGGGTTCACTTCATTCGGAGTCATTTCAATCCACAACCAAATGGTAAATGGAGCACTTATATAGCCCTTTTATCCAAAGCGCTTTACACTGTGTCTCATTCACACAGACACACACACACACACACACACACCAATGGGAGCAGAGCTGCCACGCAAGGCGCTAACTTACCATCGGGGGCAACTTAGAGTTCAGTGTCTTGCCCAAGGACACGTCGGCATGTGGCGTCATGTGGGCCGGGAATCGAACCGCCAACCCTACGATTAGTGGACGACCCGCTCTACCACCTGATCCACAGCCGCCCCGTTCTGGTAAAACCAGGCTCTGGGGTTTTACCGAGGAGCCACAGGACCGTGTTTTCGGTCTGGTGATGATGCGGTCATACGAAGCCTGAACTGGGAACTCCGGTTAAATTAGGAACGACAGCGTCAGACACGAGGCGGAGTTATGACCTGAAAACAACATCTGGTGAGTTAAAGTAACATCGGAGAAACTCTGCACATTGTACGAGACAGCAGACTATCCTCACAGATTCTACACAAAAGACTTTCAGATGTACATTTAGTTCCTTCATCGCTGCCTATAGATCAAAGCAGAAGACCGATGTTCACCAAAATGATCTCGATTTACCATTTCCATGCAAGCAGACATGACAGCTGATGTTATATTTCCTAAAAGAAAGACGTGTGATAAATATACAGGCCATTGCCGTGACACCAAAGCAAAGTCCACTTACTTGTCATATTCGGCGTTGTCCTTGTCACACCTCGCGTCCTTGTGCTTCTGCCAGTCTTTGCCATGCTTGCAGGTGGTGAGAAGGACCACGTCCTCGAAATTATGGACGTGGTACAGAGCGTTCCGCGTATCCGAACCGATCCCGGTCAGATAGCGCTTCCCCTTAAATACCAGCATGTACTTCCTAAACGGTGGGATGGAGTTGTATTTCAAGAACCCCCTCTCCCCTCCTGTCCTTGGGTGATCCTTAGAGAACAGAGGAATGGAAACGTCGAAGTTGGGCCTGAAGTTCTCCGTGCTGATGCTGGCCTTAGCCAACATGGCCTGGCCGATGTCGAAACCCAAGTCCTCCGTGTAATTCGGCCACGTCCCAGAGTACAAATTAAAAATCAGGTGATTCCTGCCGTCGTTCCATAGATTCAAGTTCTGGAGCTTCGCTTTCAGATTGTGGACATATTGCGGGGACAGCTGGTCCCGGTCCAGGGTGTCCAGGTTCAGGACAAACAAGCAAGCCTGCCCCGGGTCGGACGTGTAAAGCCTAGAACCCTCGATCGAAGCTAAAATGTTCTGGTAGCTTTCCGAGATCTTCTCGCCCTTCTCTTGAGGGTAGACGTAAACTTTGAAGCCGTTCTTCTTGCACAAGGAGAAGTCAAAGCACGAGTCCATGCGGCACATCCGGCCCTTGTATAATCCGGAGACGGCATCTCTCTTGTCCCGGGGCGAGGTCGGAACGTCGTCCTCGTTTTGCTCCAACGTACGGAAAGGTTGGAGGTGCTCGATAAATCCGGGCCAGCGAGGTTCCGGGCCACGCCGGTGGCTGCCACCTGGGCTCCTTTCGGCGATCTGTACCCCACCGAGGTACAGCAGCAATACGACACAGGTGCTGGCAGAGAACAAGATCAAATACCGCTTTTTGGCCTGCATGTGTCCTTCGGTCCAGGTCGAGATCTTTATCGATAGATCCAATGCGCCCTGAGCTTGTCCTCTCACCCACTCCTACTGGGAAGCACGGCCATCTTCCACCAGCCTGCAAGGGTTCAATGCTCTTCTGATCCAGTTCCCAAAACCAGAGCATGTGGGCGACTTTTCCTCACAGTGCACTTACCTCTCCTCTTCAACATGTAGCTTCACTTGAATCTGAATCAGTGCCAGTGTAGACACTTATAAGACTCCGTGCATGGTTCTAAACCATGTAAGCATGCCTTAAAAAAAAAGTCCATGAAGAGGAACCGAAAGCAGGAATCATTTCCTTAGAAATGGTGAACATTGCTCCAGAAGGTCCACAGAGCCAGATTTAAACCTCATCATGTGTATATACTGATCTTTTATTTTCAGAGCGAGAGAGACCGGAGTGTGGAACCGGGAACACGTCCGGATCAAACCGAACCGAGTCCTGCATTTCTACACATTTCCTTTTATTTCTTTCCTAAAGAGGAAACAGTCCAGTACTGGAGCGTGAGCGCTACACACTCGCCTTTATAGCCGCCGACTTTTAAGTAACGTGAGATAAACTTACACACACCGACAAGTTCACGCGCTCGCTTTCCCGTTACCGTCTCCGGAAGTGTGTTAAGGTAAACAACGCAGACGCCGAAACAGGAATAAAAGCGCCGTGAAGCGCTGCGGTGCTACAATTTAAAAACAGAGAGAGAGAGAGAGAGAGAGAGAGAGAAAGAGAGAGAGAGAGAGAGAAATGTTGGAGCGCTTGAGTTGTTCGGATTGTTTCAATGTAGCTAGCATACCAATCCCCGCACGACGTCTGCTGACGTGACGTTGTGCCACGGCGTTCCGATTGGTCCGCGTCACTTCCGCAAGGGGCGGGGCTTCCTCGGCAGCCATTCGCCACCGATATCAGTATGCCTTTTTTATATATTATTATTATTATTATTATTATTATAGAAAATAAACACATTTATAAATAAACAATATTAATTATGAGTTATTACAATATTAACGCTATATTTATTACAGGAGTGCATTTTATTTGACAAATAACTCGCGCAAAAACAGACAGCGTACCCAATCAATCATTTCTCCCTTGATATGTGCACTACATAGGGTATGTAGTAATGGTTTCTTCGGACTACATAGTGCACTATGTGTCCAATAATAAGGCAATTAGGATACAGCTATGTTTTACTCATGTTTGGCTCTGTAGTTGTGCCTGTATACTATTGTATTTTCACATGGCAGACAGTTTTTGATTCTGAGATGTTGGTAACTATTTTTTAGTTCGTTTTTTTTTTTGTTTGATTTAAACAATTATTTGGAGTAATTCTGATAGATTAAAGAAGTAAATGACTGTACAGTAAATTTAGGTTAATCTGCTTTATTGTATATATTATAAATCATTTTGACTGATCGAACCCTTGATGTGTAAAGCAGATGACGTATTCATTTGTTTGTTTGTTTGTTTGTTTGTTTGTTTTATTAACGTTTTTACGAAGGCTTCTTCCTACCCGAGAGTACTGTTTTCACTATTTGATTATGCAGGTGTCAAATCAAGTGACTGGACTTTGAGAATAAACAATTTTATTGTAAAGATGAACATCTCTGAATTCTAATAAAAAGAAATAAATAAATATGACCCACAGTGTTAGCACGCTCGCCTTGAATATTTGGGGTTGGGGGTTCGAATCCCGTCTCCACCCTGTGTGTGTAGAGTTTGGATGTTCTCCCCGTGCTTCGGGGGTTTCTTCCCGGTACTCCGGTTTCCTCCCCCAGTCCAAAGACATGCGCTGTAGGCTGATCGGCATTTCCACTGTAAATGGTAAAATTGTAAATGGCACACTTATATAGCGCTTTTATCCAAAGCGCTTTACACTATGTCTCATTCACACAGACACACACACACCAATGGTAGCAGAGCTGCCATGCAAGGTGCTAACTTGCCATCGGGAGCAACTCGGGGTTCAGTGTCTTGCACAAGGACACTTCGGCATGTGGAGTCACGTGGGACGGGAATCGAACCGCCGACCCTACGGTTAGTGGACAACCCGATCTACTGACTGAGCCACAGCCGCCCCGAACACTATCTGTTGTGTGTGAATGTGTGTTTGCTTGTGCCCTGCTATGGGTTGGCACACCATCCAGGGTGTCCTCCGCCTTGTGTCCCGAGTTCCCTTGGATAGGCTCCGGGCTCCCCTTCGACCCTGTGTAGGATAAGCAGTACGAAATATGGATGGATGGGAAAAATAACCCACAACCTACAGCGTATTACATCCTAAACTTATTGAATTTATGACGAGAGTTTTCATGTGGTTTATAAGTGCATATTATTGATATTATTTTCTAAGCTAAATGATTTTTTGTTATGTTTAAAGCACCATGTGGTCCACAGGACATGCACTTGCTGGTCTGCTGGTGGTCCTGACATTTTGTGAGGTGGATTATTCTGTGCTGCTGTCAGACATTGAAAATCCGCAGCTGAAAACCTATCTTTTGTTCCCCGACACGATCACCGTTCCTCGCTTATTTTCTTCTTCTTCATTACGAGACACTCTTAAATATGAGAATTTGACAGCATCTGGACTTTGAACTCGCGATAGAGTCTAATTTGCAAATAGCCGAACCACAATTATGTCATCGTTTGCATTTAAATTTTCCTATTTGGATTCTTACACTAAACATATGTACTGACCTTACTCTCAGCTGCAAGAGGAAAAAACAATGTTGGTCCTCCCTGACGAGAGATTCTTTCATTAAATTTTTCATGTCATTTCCATCTGGCCCACACAGATCTAAGGCCAAGTTAGTTTGTTTTTCCAAATCATCATAAAGCCACGATCCTCTTAACTTGTAGACAGAGTAACTTTGCTTTGACCTTGAAAAACGATTGTGTATTGTGTAATTGTCGAATTCGGAAGGTCTCGATTGGTTTTCTATAACAGCAGCTTTGACAGTAGTGTAGCTGCAAATCACAGGTTTGTATTAATGTGCTCGTTCTGATCGTTTCCATAGTAACAGCTCGTTCATGTTCATGTACGGCGGACGCACCGCACAAACAGATGTATGTGAAATGTATGTAAATGCTGATATTGCGACGCTTTCTGAAGAGACGCATGACATTGTCTTTAACATTGAGCTCTCCGCTACAAAAAAATCCTCGGCAGGAGGTGAGGACTCTGGAATTAGCACGCTCTCGCCTAATAAGAAGTCTCAATCGGTGGCCTGGATGTGTCTCCCGATTTGTTGTTACACCTCCTGAGATTTAATGATTTCATGGAGCCGGAGAGAATGCGCTGAGGAATTTAAAGCTATGTTCCTCGGTAGCCTCAGACCTGTGCGTGTGTGTGGTTCTACAATCCAGTGATCAAAGCCTGGCTCTTACCTCTTCATTTCTCTCTTCCATCCCTATCTTTCATCCACCGTTGGCTGCTAAAAGCACATTTGGGGCTTCTCAAGAAATAGCTTTAATACGTTCGAATCTTGAATGCTTCGCACGTTTCATATTCAAGAAGAAAAGCCAGAAAGCCACTACACGAATACGAGTATGAAGAAGAAATCCATTCAAGCACTTCATGCATTTCATGTCATATGCTTGCGTTAGAGATATGAGAAGGTTCTTTCATTTATTCTATGGTTTTGTGAATGATTGACATGAAAACAACCATGAAGAACTGTAGTTTTGTAGAGTCTGCTCTGAGATTTAGTTCTGAGACAGCAACTGATTCATCGCAGGACAAGCGAGTTTCTACGGGGATGTTTTTCCTACCACGGCATTAAATAAACGCCAACGTAATAGGAACACCTGTCCATTTGGACATTTATGCAATAATGATGTAGCAGGAGCGTGATACATAAAATCGTAAGGATACAGGTCGAGATCTTCAGTTAATATTCACATCAAACATCAGAATCAGGGCGGGAAAAAAACCTGATCTCAATGAGTTTGAGCATGGAATAGTTCATTGTCCGGTTTGAGTAGTTCTGAACTGATCAGATGAAGAACCAGGAAAAATCCAGATTCGGTTCTCACTGTAGGCACTGTAGATTCCTGTTCTTGACTGGCAGGAGTGGAACCCGATGCAATCTTCTGCTCTTGTAGTCCGTCTGCCTTAAGATTCAGCGTCTCGAACATTCTTTGATGCTTTTCTGCTCACTACGCTTGTAAAGAGTTGTGATTTGTGTTACTGTAATTACTTCCTGGATGTTGTTGTTGTTGTTGCTGTTGTTTTTCTATCTAAACTCTATAGAGACTGTTAAATATGAACATCCCAGAAGATCCAGCAGTTTCTGAAACACTCAAACCAGCACATCTGACACCAACATCCAGCGGACACCAACATCCAGCGGACACCAACATCCAGGCGGAAAATAATCACAGACGGGATGGTTTGATGAAGTCACAGTTACCACCCTAAAGTTTATTTCCAATAACAGCAAGATGGTTTAATTACTCATATATAGTAACACATTTATAACAATGTATTTATTTTTTTTTTGGGGGGGGGGGGGGGTTAATTAAGAAGCATACTTTTATAACCATTTATTCATTTAGCAGACGCTTTTATCCAAAGCGACTTACAAATGAGACACACTCACACACCAATGGGAGCAGAGCTGCATGCAAGGTGCTAGCTTGCCATCGGGGGCAACTTAGGGTTCAGTGTCTTGCCCAAGGACACTTCGTCATGGGATCACCCGGGCCGGGATTCGAACCGCCAACCCCACGATTAGTGGATTAGTTACAAAGCAGTGAAACTGGAGACTCCTTCCATAAATGTGAAATAAACATCTCCGTACAGAAAAATTCACTAATCCATTGATCCTTGTATATCTTATTAAATCATGTTTATGCCTTGCATGATTAGATTTATACACTACATACAGTACTGCATCAGTGACTATAGACTAAAGGTTTGGGTGAGTTATCTGATTTATTATTCTTTTTTTTTTAAACCAAAAGAAAACAGCAACAGCATGTATCCGCTTTACATTTAAGCTCATTTGAGCTTTTTACGCATAAAGATAGTCTTTTAAAGCCAAACATTTTTGTAATTTAATGAGAAAAGTTTGCTGTTATTCATGTCCACGCCTGCTCTGTATGCCAGAGTTGCCCGTGGTGAGTTTGTTGGAAACAGCTAATAGGATACTGCTGACACTAAGTGAATGGTGATGGGAAAGGTGGTGTGTGGATGTCATTAGGCCCGAAAGGAGACCTGCATCGGCTCGCCTCCATCTTCAATTAAGGATGAAACTCACCCCTGGGACAAACGGAGCCAATGGATGGTCATTTAAATTCCCCCAACAGCCTGAGCCACTTTCACAGATCGTTAACACATCTTTACTCGGAACAGAATAATGTTTATGTGTACGCTGGGTTAATGACCAGTTCTTATGCTAAGTCATGCTCTGGTCGGTACTCAGTTTTGCTCGCCTGCTCAGGCTGCTGTTCTTAAAAGCGTAATAATAATAATAAACACACACACACACATAAAACACAAACAAGTTTAACAGTAGGACAGTCGATGCATTGAGGAATGTGGAAAACCAACGTCACCTAGGTCTACCTGAGATTCTCAGATTATTGTGCTTTAGATTACAAACACCGGAGAGAAAAACTTGCCGGAGAAAGTTTGTACTATAATTCCGATGATTAAATGTTAAAGAACATGTCCTTAGTCGTTTATTCAGTAGATTACTAATAGCTCAGGGCGGCTGTGGATCAGGTGGTAGAGCGGGTTGTACACTAATCATAGGGTTGGCGGTTTGATTTGCAGCCCACATGACTCGACATACCGAAGTGTCCTTGGGCAAGACACTATAAACCCCAAGTTTCTCCCGATGGTAAGCTAGCACCTTGCATGGCAGCTCTACTAACATTGGTGTGTGAGTGTATGTGAACTGGTGAATGAGATACAGTGTAAAGCGCTTTGGATAAAAGCGCTATATAAGTGCAGACCATTTACCATTTAGCTTGCTATCTAATTCAGCAGTTATCGAGACTTCGGTGCTTGGACCCCTAGATGTTATCACTTTGATTATGCGGGTTGCGAATTATTCCTGAAATACTGTATTTTCTGGCAGTTATTGGGTTATTTTGTGTATGTAAATCTACTCAACAATTGAGAACATGTCTACCTAATTCTTCTGCCAGTAACTTCCCTGTCCTAACACTTCCGAGTCTGAGATATGATGAGATTCCTCCGTCCCAAATGTGCCCTAATGTGTGGAAACAGCCTGAAGTAAAGGAGAGCAACACGTTTACACTATCCCGAGTCATTTTCATTTTTCCCAGCTGGTTGATTCGGATTCAGTGTGACAAAGATAAAGCGTGAGTCTGACGCTTAGCAGCAGGTGCACTCACACACACATATACAGTCACACACACACACACACACACACACATATACTGTTCGTGTACTGTGCTGGATATTCTAATGCGCCACAGAGACGCTCAGTGAAGCAGACTTGATATGATCATTTATATACTGTATATTGTTGCATGTATTCATAACTCACTGCATGAACGTGTGTTCGTTTTTCAAAGAAATGTCTTTAGGTCAGCATTAATGTTACCTAGAGAACAGAATTGAGATGAATTGAGAGACACTGTGCATTGTAAACGCACCTCGCAGGTATAAACACATAAAAATATAGACAGATGGTTTTAAATGCACCATTATTTCGTAGCTCGGAAACACGACACTACATTATCTACTGAGCCAAAGCAATATCTGAGCAGTTAAGGTTCAACACTGGCTCTGTGGCATTACTGGGATAGAACTCACTACCTCTTGGTGTCTATCTCTGAGCTTTAACTGCTGAGCGACCACTTTTACACCAGAATGCTCTATAATGCATTATTATGGGCCCGTGGTCATCGATATCCATTATCCATCACTATGCAACAGACGCATTAAAGTAGCTCTTCCTCTTTGGCTAATCATTACTGTGAGCTATCGATGCAGAAGAAACAGATGGTTAATGCATGCATCCTCAGAGCTGAACTGCTGGAAGAGGCTCCTCAGCTTTTCCTGCGCCTGTAATCGAAGCGTTGCTGAGAGAACAGGCTTCTACTTGTCGTAGCTTTAGCATAATGACTGATGGTGAATAAATAGAAAGGTATCTGGTGTCTGGAAGATCTGTCAGACCCACGGGAAAAGCATGGACTCCGCAAATGAGATACCGTACTCATGTTTCTAGAAAATATATGGAAAATAAACCAAATCTGTCCGGATTACTCAGTTTTTTTCTTTCTCTTTTTTAATTATCAGCTGTGAGGCATGAGAACCAGTTTAAGGTTGTCGGGGGCTTGGAAAATCTAAAATGGTATTTTGCTAGGAATACAAACACAACAAGAAACATAAATTTTACATAAGATATATAGGACATTACGTACTGTACTGTAAGATGTATAAGCAGTCACTTAGGACCTCCGAGCCACCAGGGGGCCCCTGCAGGATTTAATATAAAACGTTATATATTCAATTTCATTTAGATAGCACTTTTAACAATGGACGTTCTCACAAAGCAGCTTTATAGAAATTCAAACATACATTTGAAATATGAAATTTGTCTCTAATGAGCAAGCCAGAGGTGTTGGTGGCAATGAAAAACTCCCTGAGTCAACATGAGGAAGAAACCTTGAGAGGAACCACACTCAAAAGGGAACCCATCGTCATCTGAGTGGCAAAATTGGGAATTTAAATGTATTATTATTTTTTTTTTTTTTTATAGGTAGTGGGCAAGTGTTTCACAGCCCTGCATGCAGCACTCTACATTATGTATGTTTTATGCTTAAACTCCAATGTTTTTGGAACAACATGCCATAATTTAATTCAATGTAGCATTTTATGAGCTCTACAGCACAAGCTTCTCTACATGGCTTCTCTCTACAAGTTTATTGGTTATAAATGAGGTAAATTAAAAAAGATTGCAAATGTTTTCTCAATGTAAACATCATTATAGTACTTAAACTATGCATTAGACAGATAAACACAACTTGTTTGTTTGGCTAGCTAACCCTGGATAAGAGCCAGCTAGCATGACTATGCGCTTTTATATCATTCCATCATATTCCATTATATACATCTCAGGAAACTCATTTAGGCTGGGCCAACATTCATCAAGGTGTCTGGTTGCAAAGAATAGAAGCTCGAAGAGACAGGGAGAGTCTAAGAAACAGTAAGTAAGTCATTTACAATCCTATAGAGGAAGGTTCATGATGAAATAAGTGTTATAACCCAGTTTTAAGTATCTCAACAGTGCATGTCGTATTGTGTTAATAGGTGAAAACCAATAAACATTCTCTTGACGTCAAGAAAATGGACTTCTAACATGCCGACCAAGGCAAAAGCTGCTCGTAAGCGCTAACCTGTCCGATAGAAATGTGTCCAAGCCGGCTGTGCCAGCCCGCATCCTTTCGTCTGGCCAGGGGAGACCATTTATATGCAAATCTATCTGACGCGCTCAATGAGTTCCCATAATAAAGACAGCTGCTTGATCAAGACTAATTTCAGACCCGAGCCACAGGGAACTCCTGCTGGATGTTTTCCATCTCACACTTCTCTAATTGCTTGGCGGTGTCTCACTGTTAGCCGTTTAGGCCTCATTTACGATGGAATTTTTTCACCCAGAGATAAAAGAAATACGACCTGCACGCCAATAAAAGTAAGATAAATGGATGAATGGTGATGCGGTATCTATTGATCATTAAACAGCATTAATAATATCAGTCAGGGCTGGGGAAATATGCAAGTTTGTTTACATGGTTAAAATCTACGGTGCTGGCCGGCAATGTTCTGGTGTTATATTATTCAAGGATTATAGATTAAGACTGCAAAAAAAAAAAAAAAAAAAAAAAACCCACACAGGTGGCACTTCTATAGCAGGTATATAAAGCTTGGGAGTGTGTTGTAATCGGAAAATAATCAAGAATATTCGCAGGGCGACTGAACACGCTTAGAGGAGCGCACTAATACAGCTCTATTTTGTGTACATGAGCTATAGGAGGTATCTACAATTGGTTTGTGATGCTTAGATCACAATTATAAAACACTGCAGGGAGGGTAATACATTCTCTCTCTCTCTCTCTCTCTCTCTCTCTCTCTCTCTGTCTCACACACACACACACACACAGAGCCCAGTAACCCAGCACAGATTTCCTGAATGCAGGACACAAATTTGTAGACATGCTGTGATTCGTGTACGCACTCCACAACACTTCAGACTCTCCGTTTTAACACGGGCCTGAGCAGAATATCAACCCGACGACGTCGGATCAAATTACAGGCTTTTTAATATGCATTTCTAGACCAGCGCTATTGCTCTACTGTTCCTGCTGAATACAAACCAAGTGATCTGCTAATCAACACTTTTGATTCAGTTTCATATCGCACTGAAGAGAATGAAAATGATTGAAAGAATCAAAGAAAAGCAGAGCGAGAAAAAAGAAAGAAGAAGAATTAGAATTAGCTTACGTGCTAGGTGTTGTCATGCGCGCTAGGATTACTTTTACACTGCTGTGTGTGAAAAAGTATTAACCCGATTTCTTCTGTTTCTTTTTGTATAGCTCTGGATCAATTGTTTTAGATCTTCAAATGAAATACAGCACAAAACAAAGGCGACCCGAGAAAC
Organism: Noturus placidus; assembly: GCA_022414735.1. Lineage (NCBI taxonomy): Eukaryota > Metazoa > Chordata > Actinopteri > Siluriformes > Ictaluridae > Noturus > Noturus placidus. The sequence continues at coordinate 150,165 of JAFFST010052455.1, forward strand.
ACAGTTCCGCTTTGATTTTTTTAGGTTTTATTGAAGCTAAAAAAAAGTTCTCCAACACCTATCACCCAACTAATAAAAAAATAAATGCTGGTTGTGCCACCTTTAGCAGCAATAACTGCAACTAAACGCTTTCCCATAACTCTTATGATTTGGACCATTGTGGATCATAGACAAGCTGAGCGACAATGTTCTTGGCTAGCTAAAATGTGTTAGCAAGCTAGCTATCATCATTAGCATTACCTATCCTTCTTCGCCTTGAAGGATTGTATCAAGTCATAGCTTGCTGGAAATGAAATGAAGCTGCTAGTTAGAGCTTTCTTTATATTTTTGGCTTCATTTTATAATATACTGTATCTATAGCATAACGGAACCGCTGTGTGACTTGTGTGTGTGTGTGTTGGTTAGCAACTGAATGAATAAAACAAACATTTAGGATCGACGTTTTGGGTAAAAACACCTGTACAGCTCTTGCTTTTAGCAAAGCATAAGGTATTTCTTTCAGAAGGTATTTCCATCCTTTCCTATTAAAGATTCAACACATCAGTAGAACATCACAACTTCACGCCAGTCCTCCGAAACGCTCTTTAATCTCCTCGCCGAACTTAAATCAACTTAGCACCATGAAAGGAGTTCAGCGCTCTAATGACTCCCCTTTGGTAAGCGATTCAATAGAGGTCAAAGCAGGCCTGCAGCTTCCTACATGAAAGCAGCGAGATCCGTTAGCTCTGACTACACGTTGAGAAGACACAGCAGGAATCCGTGCCCGTGTGTGGGAAATTATTTAACCACACCACATGCTGGAATTACTATCATTTCAGAATGTTATAGTATTGGCTGGGGGGTTTCATCATATGGTGTTAATGGATATTTAGATGAACATGACTACAATAATAATCATATCATATTATAATTAATTAATCAAGTTGTATAGCGCTTTTTACAATGGACATTGTCTCAAAGCAGCTTTACAGAAATATCATTTTACATTTACAAGTGACTTAGAAATGAGAGCACACTCACACACCAATGGTAGCAGAGCTGCATGCAAGGTGCTAGCTTGCCATCGGGGGCAACTTAGGGTTCAGTGTCTTGCCCAAGGACACTTCAGCATGGGATCACCCGGGCCGGGATTCCAACCACCAACCCTACGATTAGTGGACAACCCGCTTTACCGACTGAGCCACAGCTGTCCCATCATTTCAAAGATTGCTCGTTTTATTCATTTCAGCCTTTTGGTTAAAATGTTCTTGCCCGGAAATAACCTCCGACCCCTGATACAACAGCCATGCGCAGCTCTACCAGCTTCTTTGAAGTTTTTTTTTCTTTATTTATTCCATAAATAAGCGGTATTCAAGCCTTTAAGCCTCACATACAGTACATCTAATGCATTTCCATATACCAACACAGCGTCCACACAAATCTCTCTCTCTCTCTCTCTCTCTCTCTCTATATATATATATATATATATATATATATATATATATATATATATATATATATTTAAAAATCTACCTAGTTTTATTTTACTTTCAATATTTCATCTTTTAAATGTTTTATAAAACCATGTTTGAAAAATAACAATTTAAATAAAATGTAATCATTTTCATTTGTTTATAATTATCAAGTCCCCCAAACAGAATTTTCACTTTTTATGTCTGACCTTGAATATGGCTCTGCCTATGAAGATCTTGCCTACATATCTGAAACATGGCTCTTGCAAAGGCCTGAATAAACCACTCAACACTACCGCCTCAGGCTCTTACATCACATGCTGCAAGAATGTGATCATGCTTTTCCATAGAAAAGACAAAAAAAACCACCATCAGAGGTCAGGAATAGATATAGGCCAGGATTTTAAACTAATTTAGCTGTGCTTTCCTCTAATGCCCACTTGAAAGCATCCTGGAGCTGCACTCATGATCCTGGAGAGATTTGCAGTGGATGGGTAATAAATCTGGATTCCCGTGAAGCCTCACAGGAGGTCACAGGTGAACACAGAGGTCAGATCAGGGTCGAGGAGGCATGTTCATTCTCGCCTGGAATATTTCCCCACGGACTCTTTAGGAGACAGCGGAGAAATGAGATTACCAGACAGTCATTTGAGATGACTCAATCCCGCCAGCTATTAGAGCGAGAAAACCAGCCGGCTCTGTTTAGGATTTGTTTTCGTTCCTATAGACATCGAGGTACAACCTTACTGTAACTTCAAATCATTATAATAATTTCAATGGATTGAATGGGGTAAAATATTCTGTGCATTATACTTACACAACCCAATGTCACGGGTTTCAATAGATCACAGGAATAAATAGCTTTATTAGGGAATTTTATTGAGAGCAGACCTGTGAGGATTTCTAGTTTCAGCCCTAAATCTATCTCTTGCTTTATTTTGCCAGGTAAGTTTGTTTATTTAATAGGACGCCATATTTCATTGGCCAATTTTAGATTTACATGTCTATATGTCTGTATATTGTCACTTAATTTCTATCTATCTATCTATCTATCTATCTATCTATCTATCTATCTATCTATCTATCTATCTATCTATGACATACTACATGTACTGTACATACTGTATGTACTTCAGAACTCTAATTAATGAATGACGTCACTTATCAACGATTAATTTATGTAATGATATAAATCTAATATATTATTCCACATCTCTGTTGTATTCTTGAATCTGATTGGTTAGAAAGTGTTGATTAATTTTCTAGAACAGCAGCTCTGACAGCGGTTACAGCTGTAATTCAAATCACACAGAGACTTGTACGGCGGATACGCCACATAAACGGATTAAAAACCGTTTGTAATCGTTGATGGGAAGTTGTCCGATAACGAGACGTCTATTTAACATGTATGGAAGGAGTCTCCAGTGTCAGCGCTTTGTAACAGTCAGAGGTAAGGGTGTATTCCTTTTCTTAAGAATCGTCACCTAGAACATGTACAGGTTATGATTTATATTCTTCCATCCATCCATCTGTCCTCTACCGCTTACTCCTTCTTCAGTGTCACGGGGAACCTGGAGACTATCCCAAGGAGCATGGGCACAAGGCGGGGTACACCCTGGACAGGGTGCCAGTCCATCACAGGGCACAATCACATACACACTCACACACACATTCATACACTACGGACACTTTAGACACGCCAATCAGCCTACCATGCATGTGTTTGGACTGGGGGAGGAAACCGGAGAACCCGGAGGAAACCCCCAACACACTGGGAGAACATGCCGACTCCACACACACAGGGCCCCGGCGGGACTCGAGCTCCGGACCCTGGAGGTGTGAGGCCAACGTGCTAACCCACTAAGCCAACGTGCGCCCCCGAATTATATTCTTTATTTCTTTAAATTCTTTTTTTTTCAAACATAAACTGTGCATAAAAATGTGCTTCTGCTTTCTCTTTTATCTGAAAAGCTTGACATCTCTGTGATTAACATTTTTCTCTCCAAATGATTTAGTATACATGCACAAATTGTTCACTTACAGATCGCTTTATAGAACAAGCAGAATCATGTTATCCAACGTTTCCCCCCTCAGGACAACCTCCTATAAACCAAGCTGAAACAGGATAATGGCTCATGCTTACAGTCGATGGTATCTGGCATGCTTTGGCTAGAACCTGTCAATTTGGTGCAGTGTAAAATAAATAAATATATTATATTATATTATCCATCCATCTGCTACCGCTTTCTCCTTGATCAGGGTCACGGGGAACCTGGAGCCTATCCCAGGGAGCATCGGGCACAAGGCGGGATACACCCTGGACAGAGTGCCAGTCCATCGCAGGGCACAATCACATACACACTCA
>JAFFST010052455.1:190855-210981 GCA_022414735.1 Noturus placidus
TGGTTTGATGTTCCGAAACACTTAAGTGTGACAAACATGCAAAGGAACAGGAAATGAGAAAGGGGGCAAGCACTTTTTCACACCACTGTAAATCCATCTACTTCTCAGTAAGCTTTTCCTTTTCTGTTCGCACGATGAGCACTCACATTGCTTGGAGTCCTCTGTTGTGTTGGAATGGAGTTCCTGTCCCACCTTCTCGGTGGACCTGATAATTATAGCAAATTATCAAAGGAAGAATGTTATCACAAATAAAGCTGAACCTAAATCAGAAACAGTCTCAAGGTATCCATCTTACTTATGGGCACATGCTTGTGATTGATGTTGAAATGTTTCTGATCTGGAGATCTGTGGTCACAGATTGTTTTGCTGATGTCCTCCATGGAGCTCTGGGTCACATCCGTGTCACTGCCAATGTCCAAGGACTTCTTAAGAGGCCTGCAGTCATAATGTGTCCAGAATACATTAGCATAGTTTCCTCACACAGCTTGACTGATAGATCAAAGGGGTTACAGATAAGCAGAGTAAATAGCAGTGTGTAAAGATGGGAACAGGAAGGATGGTGGAGAGGCTATTTTTGTCTTCGGTACACAAGGAGATGTTCTCATGACCTTTAGTACAAGCTTTACACTGCATTTTCACAATTTTTGTTTGTACATCAGGACAAGCAAAGGGCCCAAGAAAGTAGTTTGCATACCGTACCATTCAAAGATACGGATAAAGGTACAAAATAGCCTCACCTTATCCGAATGGCATCCTCTCCGAGTGGTTCCCTGCGCTTCTTTCTCAGGTCCTTCCCTTTCTTCTTCTTCTTCATGCCATTTCTGTCCTTCTCCCTTGCTATCCTTCCATTCCTTTTGTTCTGCTCAGTGGAGCACTGTGTCCAGTCTTTACTCCCGCCGTTGTTGTCAGTTGCAGTAGATCTGTGATGCACTCGTCTGTGATGGTCTCCTTGTTCTCTCCTCCGTCGTCTTCTCCAGAACCATACCAGCACTGCCATCGCCACTACGGCCAGTGCCACCCCAATACCCACTGCAATGCCAACCACGGGCCACAGCCATGCAGGAGAACCTGTATTATTAAGCATGGAAGAGACCGAAAGAGAGAAGGAATGGCTATGATGGCCCTGATGTATTCACACCATTTGCTTCACTATGTTATAACAGTCTTATGTGACTGTGTTGTAATATATAACAGTGAAAATGGAAAGCGAGAGCATTAATTATCTCGTATGGTCGAACATACCATCAGGCTCCTTGATGGGACTTTCTCTTACTGTGATCTCCTTATTGATGCCCCGGATACCGATGAGTACTTGGATCTCGGGCTTGATGTGGGCTGGGGCAAGGTTCAACTCCAGCATGGCGTTTAGGAAATCTGCTGCCTCCGATGCATAGGGAAAACAAGAGAATGGTAGCTGGGAGCATGGCCTGTTATCCACTTGTAGGAACAATAAAGACCTGTATTAAAGCAGGATGGAAAAATGGGTTGAAGTTACCAATTGACTGAAGTACTGAATATCACTCACTTGTTAATGCCGATGTTAATTTGTAACATTGAATTGATATTATTCCTTTCTGATGTCTTGATTATGTTAGCAAATAGTAGCTTAGAAATTAAGGTTCAGGACATTCAGAGAGTTACTGTTTGGACCTTCACCAAGAGCCTTTGTTCCAAAGCCCGCTTGAAATGGAAGCATAAATCATAAATGCTCAGACTAGATTGGATTTAGGTATGTCAACACCACATCCTGCTGTCTTTGCTGATCTACTGTATTTGATATAAGGAAACTGAATCTTTTGCTGAATTATTGACACACCATTACCAGAATTAATGGACCAAGCTGTTTTTTTTTGTTCAATCCATGTTAGAAGGGTGAGAGGTCAAGGCCCTAGAACAGTTGGGGGCCCAAGAACCTACAAATAAATCTGAAAAATTGAGGGATTTCAACAAACACCATCATCATACCTTAACTACAGATCTACCACTATCTACCCATAGATCTACACTCATAACATCAAATGCAAGACAATCATGCCGTTACCTGTTGCTTTTGTAATTAGGCGCTTGCTGGTGCAGATCTATCAGCTGCTGTGCATCCATAGCGAAGAAATCAGCAGTGGGCTGAAGTGGCACCACCCCTCTCAGTTTGATGCTGGTTTGGAGCAGGATGCTGAGAGCCCAAAGTAACGAACTGTTCTGCAATGGCACTTTCTGGAAAGGAATTGCCGTATGCAGAATCAGCACTCCTTTGGCCCAATTGGGGTGCTGGTTTTTGTAGGTTTTTATACAGTCTGAACCATCCCACCCACAGGGGGCAGTGTTGCAACCCTTCTCACAGTGTGTGTTGTCGAAGTGGTCACGGCAGTACAGAATGTAGCCGGAACTGTAAGAAAAGACACATCACCAATTGAATTTTCGCTAAACCTTTGTATGTGTGCAGTTGAGTTCAAAAGTCCACTTCCAGGACCTTTTTTTAAAAAAAAAAAATTCTATGCATTTTTGACTGATTTGTTCTTTTATTCATTTGTTTATTTTCCCTACACTTCTCCTTGTGGCAACAAGCTGAGAAGGTCCGTCCAGACTTAAAGTATCTCTCCTTAGGCCAAACCTATCCATCCATCCATCTTCTATACCGCTTATCCTTCCTTCAGGGTCATGGGGGAACCTGGAACCTATCCCAGGAGGCATCGAGCACGAGCCGGGGTACACCCTGGACAGGGCACCAGTCCATCACAGGGCACAATCACATACACACACACACACACACACATTCATACACTACGGACACTTTGGACACGCCAATCAGCCTACCATGCATGTGTTTGGACTGGGGGAGGAAACCGGAGTACCCGGAGGAAACCCCCGATGCACGAGGAGAACATGCAAACTCCGCACACACATGGCCACAGTGGGAAGTGAACCCCCGACCCTGTCGTATAACAGATGAAATAACAGCTGTTGGTCCTGCCCTGCGATGAACTGGCACGCTGTCCAGGGTGTACCCCGCCTTGTGCCCGATGCTCCCTGGGATAGACTCCAGGTTTCCACGTGACCCTGAAAAGGAGTAAGCGGTTGAAGATGGATGGTCTTGGATCCAGACTTTTGGATCTAGCACACCAGTAAGAATATTTTTCACATATAGACACAATCAGATTATTACTTGCAGGATTCTTTGGGCTTAAGGCAGTCGAAGCCATCTTTCAGGCACTGCGAGCCAGAGCATTCCTTATCACACATGCCATTGGCGAACTTGACTTTGCACTTCTTATCTGCTGGACAGCTGCTCCATGGATCACCTGGTGATGCTTTCAAGAAAGCAAAGGGAAATCAACCAACCAAAATATAGCTTACTTTACCAAACAATGCTCCTAATTACTGCTCCAATGACTACAGTTAACATTACCATAACTACTACTCCTGCTACTAATACTGCTCATATTATTATAGTTACTACTCTGCAACTACTACTCATACTATTACTACTACTACTACTGATATAGTAATTATTCGTACTATTAATAGTACTACTCTGCCTCAAATGTTCTTATAGCTACTTCTGCTAATACTAAATCTAATACCAACACTATAACAACTGATCCTGCTCCTGCCTCAGCTAATACGGTTATAACTACTATTCCTGATCCTACCACAGCTAACCTTACTATACTAGTACCACTCCTACTGGTTATGCTACCACTGCTACTGTGGTTATTAGTACTATTAATATTATTACTATCCTAATACGTCTACTTTATCTACTGGTACTCCTGCTATTACAACAGCGAATACTCCTGATGCTACTACAACTAATACTACTAACTAATAATTAATAATCCTGCTACGTTTATAGCTGATATTACTATAACTATTACTAATGATCGTACTACTATGACTACTAATTTCTAGAAATAGTAGTATTTACTAGAACTGATAACCCATAGGATGCTAGGGTTAATCTATCAGAAGCATTCGAAGTAATTTGCACATCTGAGTAAGGACGTTTGCGTCCTATGCTCAGATTATAATAATTATAAATTCTACTACATTATTATTAAATGTCAAAGTAAAAATTAAAATTGTGATGCACTAAATGCTGAGTATTGTGTAATGTACTGTATAACAGCTGAATTTTCTGCAGCTCAAAAAGAGGGTCAAACTCCACAAAGGTCCTAGGCGGAGGGGAAACAGGAAACTCAGGCTCTGACACAAACAGGAAAGAGGCGTACAGCATGAGGAAATGGAGTGGAGTAGGAGTAGGTCAGGGTTGAAATGAAACATGGTGGTGATTGATGAATGTGATGGAGAGGAATAATAGGCTAACAGTTGGGGAGGACAATGAAGGCACAAGTCTTACAGATCACAACAAATGAAAAATACAGGACTGATCTACTGTAAAAAAAATAAATAAATTAATTAATTAATCGTTCAATTAAAGACGTAACATCAAATCAAATAAATGGTCATATTTAAGAATACAGACTATTTACATTTACATTTATTCATTTAGCAGACGCTTTTATCCAAAGCGACTTACAAATGAGACACACTCACACACCAATGGTAGCAGAGCTGCATGCAAGGTGCTAGCTTGCCATCGGGGGCAGCTTAGGGTTCAGTGTCTTGCCCAAGGACACTTCGGCATGGGATCACCCGGGCCGGGATTCGAACCACCAACCCTACGATTAGTGGATTAGTGGACAACCCGCTCTACCGACTGAGACACAGCCGCCCTTTTTGTCAGGTTATAGGGTGCGTTTACTTTTTTTCAAACTAAAAATGTACAGTAAGCATCTTGGACAAACCTTAGCTTGGTTGTGAATAATTAAAGAGAAGAATTAGGAGCTGATGAAGCAGGAGGTCACCGCATCATCTATCCATCCATTGATCAAGCCATCATTTGATCTATCCCTTCCTTGTTCAATTCTTGCATCTATCTATTAATCTGTCCATCCATCCATGTATCTGTTGATTCATCCCTCTTTCTATTCATTTGTCCTATATCTATTATCCATCTTGTCATTTATCCACCCTATTCTTCTATATCTTTATCACACATCCATCCATCCATCCATCCATCCATCCATAGAAGGATCTATAGAATCATCCACCTGTCTGTTCATGCATCAGTCCATTACATATTCCTCTACATCTGTCCATTTAACTGTTATATACTGTACATTCATCCATGCACCTGCACTTTATATTATTCTGTTAATCCATTCATATATCTATCTCTCATTTATTCATCTATCCACTTGTTCATTCAGCCGTCGCTATTTTGATTATCCATCCATCCATACACTTTTTCATTCATCCATCATATTCATCTGTTTATTTATCCATCTATCTGTATCACTTCTATTCATTTGTTCATCCATCCATCCATCCATCCATCAATACATACATACATCCATCCGTCCATCCATTCATCCATAAACACATACTTACATCCATCCATCCGTCCATCCATTCATCCATAAACACATACTTACATCCATCCATCCGTCCATCCATCCATCAATATATACATACATCCATAAACACATACTTACATCCACCCATCCGTCCGTCCATCCATCCTTACATCCATCCATAAACACATACATACATCTGCCTGTCCGTCCATCCATCCATCCATCCATCCATCCATACATACATACATATATACATACATACGTCCGTCCGTCCATATATCCGTCCGTCCATCCATAAACACATACTTACATCCATCCATCCATCCATCAATACATACATACACCCATCCATCCATCCATCCATCCATCAATACATACATCCATCTATAAGCACATACTTACATCCACCCATCCGTCCGTCCATCCATCCTTACATCCATCCATAAACACATACATACATCTGCCCGTCCGTCCATCCATCCATCCATCCATCCAACCATCCATCCATCCATCCAACCATCCATCCATCCATACATACATATATACATACATCCGTCCGTCCGCCCGGCCATCCATCCATGCATCTGCACTTTGTTCCATTCTTCTGTTCATCCATTCATATATCCATCTGTTTCCTTTATTCATCTATCCACTTGTTTATTCAGCCGTCCCCATTTTGATTATCCATCCATCCATACACTTTTTCATTCATCCACCATATTCATCTGTATATTTATCCATCTATATGTATCACTTCTATTCATTTGTTCATCCATCCATCCATCCATCCATCAATACATACATACATCCATCCGTCCATCCATTCATCCATAAACACATACTTACATCCATCCATCCGTCCATCCATTCATCCATAAACACATACTTACATCCATCCATCCGTCCATCCATCCATCAATATATACATACATCCATAAACACATACTTACATCCACCCATCCGTCCGTCCATCCATCCTTACATCCATCCATAAACACATACATACATCTGCCTGTCCGTCCATCCATCCATCCATCCATCCATCCATACATACATACATATATACATACATACGTCCGTCCGTCCGTACATCCGTCCGTCCATCCATAAACACATACTTACATCCATCCATCCATCCATCAATACATACATACACCCATCCATCCATCCATCCATCCATCAATACATACATCCATCTATAAGCACATACTTACATCCACCCATCCGTCCGTCCATCCATCCTTACATCCATCCATAAACACATACATACATCTGCCCGTCCGTCCATCCATCCATCCATCCATCCAACCATCCATCCATCCATCCAACCATCCATCCATCCATACATACATATATACATACATCCGTCCGTCCGCCCGGCCATCCATCCATGCATCTGCACTTTGTTCCATTCTTCTGTTCATCCATTCATATATCCATCTGTTTCCTTTATTCATCTATCCACTTGTTTATTCAGCCGTCCCCATTTTGATTATCCATCCATCCATACACTTTTTCATTCATCCACCATATTCATCTGTATATTTATCCATCTATATGTATCACTTCTATTTATTTGTTCTTCCATACATCCATCCATACATCTGTCCATCCATACATACATCCATCCATACATCTGTCCATCCATACATACATCCATCCATACATCTGTTCATCCATCCATCCATCCATCCATCCATAAACACATCCATCCATCCATCCATCCATCCATCCATCCATCCTTCCATCCATCCATCTGTCCATCCATCCATCCATCCATCCATCCATCCGTCTGTCCATCCATCCATCTATTCATCCACCTATTCTTCAAGTTGATCTGTACTCACCATGACATAAACCGCTGAGGGGCCATAACATGAAGATCAGACCCTCCACCAGGACCATAGTAAATGTTCAGTCTCGAATTGTTCTTCTACTTTTTCTTTCTCACTATTTTACACACACACACACACAGGTTCACTGAAATGCCAATCACAAGCAATCCCTGTCTCCGTGCAGAACTTTTCCTCCAGTGACAAGTCTGTGTATCTTTTTGAACCCTCGGGTCGTCCCTCTTGCAAAACCTGATGCAAAAATACCCCGAGCCGTGTGAACGGTTATGTCTACGCCTCCTTGATTTTCTCTCTCATTCTTTTTCTGCGGATATCCGGACTACTTCCTGCCACTGTGTGGAAAAGAATAGGAGTGTGAGTGTATATGTGTGTATTGTGGCTAGGTCTCAAACCTGAATGCGTGGAATCTGACTTAGTATAAAAGTGTTGTATTTCAGAAAGCCTAAAAACAAAATAATAAGTCTGTTACCCACACATCCAAACCACATTCATATACGAATTGGCCAACATTTCTCAGCCTTAAAATGGACAAAAGACTGCAAAACAAAACATGATTCCTCACTTTTATATACACATAAAACAAAAGAAGTACTATTTAAAAATCTAAATGCTGCACAATTTTCTAGTTTAGAACTGATTTTCACTATACTTCTGGATAAAACAGGATATGGGCTTTACAATTCTGTGCTAATGTTAGTGATATTAGACTACACCATAGGCCAAATGTTAGTGGACACCTGACATCCATCCATCCATCCATCCACTTCAGGGTCACGGGGAAACCTGGAGCCTATCCCAGGGAGCCTATCACAAGGACACCCTGGACAGGGTGCCAGTCCATTGCAGGGCACAATCACATGCACACTCACATCCATTCATACACTACGGACAGTTTAGACACGCCAATCAGCCTTCCATGCATGTGTTTGGACTGGGGAGGAAACCGGAGTACCCGGAGGAAACCCCCGACGCACGGGGAGAACATACAAACTCCGCATACACATGGCCACGGCGGGATTCGAACCCCGGACTCTGGAGGGAACACCTGACAATCACACCCATATGCTTTTTGAACATCATATTCAAGATTTAGCCCCTGAAGATCTAGTCCTTTGCTCTCACAATAACCTCCACTAGATTTTGGAGAGTGTCTGTGGGAATATGTGATCATTCAGCCACAAGAACATTAATGAGGTCAGGCTCCAGTTCCAGTTCATTCCAGAGGTGTTCAGTGGGGTTGAGTTCAGGACTCTGTGTGAACTATGCATGCGTCTCAATCAGCGCCCTTGTTCAGTAGTCAGGGCGCTCATCAGGGAGTCGGCCATTTTAAGAGCTGTCCCGTGCGCTAAATCCTATCACTGAACTGCAGCCTAAAAAATCCCACAGTGTACTGCAATGCTCACTATGTTCCCTTACTAGAAATGACATCATTTTTCTGAAGCCTCTTAGTAAAAAAAAATAATAATAAATAAATAAAATAAAAAAAAGGGAGTGTTGGTCAGCACTCCGTTTTAAGGCGGCCACTTTTTGAAAACCGCCCAAACTGACAACCTCGTGCGGAACGCGAGATGGCGCCATTTCTTTCCTGCGCGTTCTCTGATTGGTCGAGGATTTGATGCATTTCTTGTGGGCAATAGTTTACAACGTTACAGCCCATTTTAGAATCGCTTTTTAATGCATTTTTTCCTTAGTAGACGACCATTTTGGAACATGTAATCTTTACGTAAGTCTTGTTTCGTGTCTTTTAATGTTCGTACACATTTTATGGACTGTGGGTTTTCCCCATTCCGGGTACTTTCGGTTTCACCTATGTATTTGTATAAGGCTCGGTCCGGAATGGCTCTTCTACAGAATATCTAGTGCACTAGCGCGAGCGCAGAGTCCTTTATTGTATATGATCATGAAGTGACGTTATCTAGGAAGCAGGTGGCCATTTAGGATTCAGCCCGATCTTTAGTTAACAGCTTTTCTGTTGTTGTTCAGTTGTTTGGTGTGTGTGTGTGTGTGTGTGTGTGTGTGGATGACAATATTTTATCTTTTTACACTCACTCATCGCTTCTAAAACTATTTTATCTCCTTATTTGTCTTATTTATTTGGTTATTTTTTAAATTCTTGGCGATCGAAGGCAGTACAGGAAGTTGAGCAGGGGGGTTGTTAAGACATTATTAACGTGTTAAGGTCACACAATGTAAGTATGATTGAAACTTTATTCTTCCTTTAAGTATACCTTATTAAAATGTCAGTTAGATTATAAAAGGACGCTTAAAGGCGGATTACAGTCATATATATATATATATATATATATATATATATATATATATATATTTCCTACAGACAGGGTTAGAAGTGTGGTAGACAATAATAAGTGCATAGCCAGAGAAAGTGAAAGCACCTGTGAGTAATAATTTATGCATTAATTATGTAAGTATAAACAATTTACAAAACATATACAGGTATTTTATATCGTTCAGCTTACTTCAGAGGTATTTGATTAGAGAAGAGATGTCTGGGGGTCCAGGTTTTAGTTTATACACACTGGTGCTTATAACTAATGAGACCTTATGGGTGGTTAACATCATGCAAAATGATCACACACTCCTCTCAATGTACTGGCATTCTTATACACCTATTTACGTGTGTTTGTTGAGGTAAATATGTTAGTGTGTAAGTATATTAGTAAGTATGTTGAGGTTACTATGTTAGTACATAAGTATATATAGGTAACTATTTTAGCAAGCATTTTGAGGTAAATATGATAGAAAGTATGTTGCGGTAACTAGTTTAGTATGAAAGTATGTTGAGGTAACTGTGTTAGTACATAAGTATATTTAGGTAACTATGTTAGTAAGCATTTTAAGGTAAATATGATAGAAAGTATGTTGAGGTACCTATGTTAGTGCATAAGTATATTTAGGTAATTATTTTAGTAAGAATTTTGAGGTAAATATGTTAGTACACAAGTGTGTTTAGGTAAATATGTTAGTAAATATGTTTTGTATGTAAGTGCGTTGAGCTTACTTACCTAAACATACTTACATCCTATATGTAAGTATTTCTTTTTTATTAGCAACCTGATCTTATCAATTTTCCTTTTATTTCTGCAGTGTGCTTGGGAATGAAGGAAAAGATGGCGATGTATCTGTTTATGTTCCTGCTTCTGAGCGTGGACGTGTGTCTGGTAAAGACATTTGGGGTGACACGGCACTCGCCTATACTCATTCCTCATTCATTTACCACACTCTGGGTCGGAGGACTGCTGAGGTTTACCGTCCTTCTCCTCATAACCTTTCTCTACCCATTGAGCCCGGCATGGATGAGGAGAGCTAATGGAGTCCAGACCTTAGCTGTGCACAGTTTTGTCTATCCGGTGTATGTCTCACTGCTGTGGGCCTGCGGTCAGTCGACGATGGAGCTCACCTGGGGCTGGCACACCTGGCAAGCAGTGAGTGATGGCTAATAATGTTCAAAACACTGACACTGGAGACTCCTTCCATTAATGCTAAATAAACATCTCACAGACAGCTCAGACTTTAAAAAAAACTAAATAAAAATTTACATGGCATGTCTGCCAAACGAGTCACTGTGTAACTTGTTACCATAGAAACAATGACATATTATAAAAAGTGCATTAATAAAAACCTGCAAATGTGAATAGGGTGACAATATTGTGAGGTATTGTAATATTTAATGCATATTTAAGTATGCAAACTGTTTCCATTTCCTTGTCAGATGTTCCAGTGCTACGCTGTTTCGGCTCTCTCGCTGCTGCTGTGGGAACGCTATGTGCCCTCCATCCTCACAAAGACGACAAAAGAACCCAAGGAGAAAGCCCAGGCCTCCCTGCAGAGGCTGTTGGGATACGTGAAGCCGTACCGGCACCGGTTCATAGCGGTCTTTCTGTTCGTGATCGCTTCGTCACTCGGTAATAAACCGCAATCTTGTGTTTTATATTGCTGTGCGTTATTGAGTTACAAACTTTGGTCTGTAATGAACCGGAAAACGAGGCAGATTGTAACTGCTGTTGCTTTCGGTTTCAGTTACTCACAGCGGTGGTGGTGTGGTGGTGTGGTGTTGAATGAGCGTTGGGAATTCCCTGGGATTTTATTAGCTCTTTTTTTCTTTTTTTATTCTTTCACTTTTTGTTTCTTTCAGCAAACCTAAGTTTTCTTAACAACTTGAGGAACATTATTCTGAAATTGTTTAGATCGGTGAACCTCTGCCCATCTTTCTTTCCGAAAATCTCTGTCTCTTTAAGATACTCTTTTTATACTCATTTATGTTACTGACCTATTTCCAATTAACCTCCAGCTGTTTCTTGTTACTAACACGTACTTTTCCAGCCTTTCGTTGCCCCCGTCCCAAATTTTTTGAGACGTGTTACAGCCATCAAATTCAAAATGGCCTTTTTTTTTTCTTAAAACAGTACATTTACTCAGTTTAAACATTTGATATGTTTTCTACGCTCTATCGTGAATAACATACGGGTTTATGAGATTTGCAAGTCAATACATTCCGTTTTGCGTCCCAACATTTTTGGAATTGGGGTTGTAAAAAAATAAATAAATACTCATGTTTAAAAAAATCTAAGCATTACTCACATGTACATCTAAGAATTGATAATTGGATAATTCACCTGGAAACTAAAGATCAGGTCATTTCTACGATTCTCAGGGGAGATGGCTATTCCGCATTACACGGGTAAAATCACTGACTGGATCGTGAAGGAGGACGAACCGGACGCTTTTTCTAACGCCATCAAAATCATGTCGATCCTGACCGTCATGAGGTAAAACTATGTTTGTATTAACAAAGACCGGTTTAGCCCAATGTTCCCAGTTTTTTACTACCATTGATGTTATTTTTTAATCATATCAGAGGACAGTTTTTCAAGAGATTAAAAAGCTCACATTTTTGCCTCTAGCTATCTCTTTCATTTCTAATGTGCGTGATTTGTTATTACACACTGACTCATTACTCGCTGCTAACCCCGCCCCCCCCTCATCAGCGCCGTGTTTGAGTTTGTGTGCGATCTCATCTACAACATCACCATGAGCCTTGTACACACCGCCATCCAGAGTGAGGTGTTCGAGTGTGTGCTGAAACAGGAAATCGCCTTCTTCGATAAATCTTCCTCAGGTAACTACGGAAAGGATAGTTTAGCAAAAGAACATAACAATTTGCATCATTGTATTTCACGCATACTGTTGCATGCAAAAGTCTGGGCACCCCTGGCCAAATCACATATTTTGTTGATTTTTGCAGTGAACACAACCTCTGCAACAACAGTTCCAGTTGAATCCAAGTTAATCTAATTAAGGTTAAATCTCAGAACCTAATGAATTTGGTGGGTGTTAAGTGACTCGTTAGGACTCAGGTCAAGAATCGACATTAGGACGTGACGTTGTGTTGTACTTCTATTCACTTCAGATATCAACAAAATGTGTTATTTGGTGAGGGGTGCCTAAACTTTTGCATACAACCGTAAGGGTGGGTGATATGACAAAAATATCACATCACGATTAGTGAAGGAATGTCTGTGATTTTCATGTATTAATTATTCATTTTAATATATAATTTTTCATATAAATAGAGCATTTTATTAAAAAAAATTATACTGAATAAGTAAAAGTAAAAAAAAAATTTTTTTTTTTTACAAGTACAAAATTTTAACATCACACCAACTGCATCGAGATAGTTTATTATTATTGAAATAACACTTATTTAAAACGGAATAAAGAGATATGAGAATATCCGTGATAGCTCAGAAAAGCCCATCATGACATCATTTATCACGATATGGATATTTTATCGTCGTATCACCCAGCCCTATGCACACACTATAATGTGAGCAGTATAACTATTTCAGATGATCACGTCAGGTGTGGTACAGGTGTTTGCGTTGCTCCTCAGGTGAACTCGTGTCCCGAATCACCAAAGACACCAACGACATGAGCGAGTCCCTGAGCGAAGAGCTCAGCCTGCTCATGTGGTACACCATGCGTTTAGTCTTCCTCTACGGCTCCATGCTGCTCCTCTCCGTGCGCCTGTCCATCTTCACCATCCTCGGCCTTCCTGTCATTTGGATCGTCCCGGAGTTCTCCGGAAGGTTCTACCAGGTCGGTCTGAAAAAAAACTGCTCTATCTGACTGACGTGATTGTTTTCGATTAGCAAACAATGTAGAGAGTAAAGATTGTGTTTTTTTTTTTACTTTAGATAATCGCTGTTTTGCACAACAACACTAGTTCAGCAGATGTATTACAAATATTCAAATTCTTCTCTTAAGTAGAAGTACTGCTTTAAATACATACTCCGGTCAAAGGCGGGCTTCGTGAGAAAATGAAGATGCGATGATGCAAACTACTGTAGCACGCGACACAGTGACTTTATGAGACATTTCGTGATGGTTTTCTCTCAGACTCATGCAGTCAAAGTGCAGGAGTCGCTCGCCAAATCGAACAGCATCGCCACCGAGACGTTCTCCTCCATCAAGACGGTGAAAAGCTTCGCCAACGAGGACGGAGAGTCGGAGAGATACAAGAAGTGCTTGGAGCACACCTACTCGCTCAACAAAGTGGAAGCAGCCGGTTATGCGGCATCAACCTGGACCAACAGCGTAAGACTTATAGACAAATCTATACACGGTTATTTATGAATGTTTTGAAGTTGAACTTTGACTGAAACGTTTCTCATGATCTTAC
Source organism: Noturus placidus (assembly GCA_022414735.1). Taxonomy (NCBI): domain Eukaryota; kingdom Metazoa; phylum Chordata; class Actinopteri; order Siluriformes; family Ictaluridae; genus Noturus; species Noturus placidus. The sequence goes on from JAFFST010052455.1 coordinate 204,823, forward strand.
AAACCTTTTGATGTGAAGGCGATTAAATGATTGAAATCGGTGTCGTAGACGAAAATATAATCGTGCCGACGTATTCGTTTCTTCCGTTAAAAACTGTATAAAACTGTTGTGTAATACTCATAATGCGTATAACGCGTGTCTGAAAAACCGTCTTATCGCTCAGATGTCCAGTCTGGCCTTGAAAGTGAGCATCCTGTACTATGGAGGCCAGCTGGTGGCAGGAAATGATGTCAGCAGTGGCGACCTGGTGTCTTTCGTTCTGTACGAGCTTCAGTTCAGTCAAGCTGTCGAGGTAAAGCCGGTGTCCCGTTACATTTCGGGGGCGTTTTCTTATTTCACTTTAGTCAGATCGCGCTTTCAGCTCGTTATTTCACCCTTTTCACAGGCTCTGATGTCCTATTACCCTCGAGTGAAGAAAGCCGTCGGCGCCTCAGAGAAGATCTTCGAGTACGTGGACCGGAAGCCCGATGTTCCTCCTGAAGGTTTCTTAGCTCCCGAGACACTCAGGGGTCGCGTGCGCTTCAACAACGTCACTTTCGCGTATCCGACGAGGCCTGCCGAGAACGTTCTGAAAGTGAGTACTGAAAACCGGCTTCCTGAGGGCCTTCGTCTGCGTTTAAATGTCTCTCTGGACGGTTCACGTCTGTCATGAGACTCGCTGAGGGCACATGACGGCGTCGCGGGGAAGGGGTGTGAAACAGGCAGGTGCTAGACTTTTAAATACATTTTCACACAGCGAAAAGAAAGTAGAAAATAAATAAATAAACACCTTCTGACCAATCAAAATCGAGAATCCGTTTGGCAAATGGACTCCGCGTCTGATGTAAGACCAAGCCGAGCCGTGGCCTTGTATCGGACTAGTGTTTTTTCAACCCGTCTAGGGCGTTTCTCTGGAGCTGAAGCCGGGAGAGATCACCGCTCTGGTAGGTCCAGCAGATGGCGGAAAAAGCACCATAGTCAGGCTTCTCGAGAGGTTTTACCAGCCTCAGGATGGAGAGATCTTACTGGACGAGCAGCCGCTGAAGCACTACAAGGATCAATATCTGCACGAGAAGGTAATAGCACACGTGTTTTGGTTTTTTTGGCGGCACATGATCATACGCGTAAAGCCAGACTATGATGTATCTTGACATTCAGCTGAGTTTCTCCTGTCTCACTAGTAGATCTTCTTACATGAAATACCTCCTTATTGAAAGGAAATGAAATTCAGTAACAGTGTAATTCTTTATATATGGGTCTTCCACAGTCATGCCTTGCTCGTCTTCAGATGGTCCAAAATGCAGCTGCAAGGCTGTTGTCTAGGGCAAAGAAGTATGATCATATCACCCCTATTTTAGCATCGCTTCATTGGCGATTCATCTCGGTCCGTTTTAGAATCCAGTTTAAGATTTTGTTGTTTGTTTTTAAAACTCTTAATAATCAAGCTCCTTTATATTTAAAGGATCTTCTCATGCCACATTCAGCTAACAGAAATCTACGATCTACTGATAGGTTTCTTTTACATGTCCCTCGTTCGCGGTTAAAAACTAAGGGGGATAGAGCATTTTCTGTTGCAGCTCCCCGCCTTTGGAATCAATTGCCACTGGACATCCGCCTTGCACCATCCATTAGCGTTTTTAAAAAGAGACTTAAAACATATCTGTTTTGTCAGGCATTTGGATCAGATTTTGAAAATTAATGTTGTATGCTGTCTGTTTTTATTTTTTTTTATCTATTTTCTTTTTAGTCTGTTTATTTTATTCTTTTACTCTGTTCAGCACTTTGGTCAGCTTTGCTGTATGAAATGTGCTTTATAAATAAATTTTACTTACTTTACTAACAGTGTGATTGGAGCCCGATGTTCCAGTCATTTGAGAAGATTTCGGATGTATAACGTAACTGTTCTTAGTTTTCCAGTCTCTCTTCTTACTCTAGTTGTTTTGTCTCCCGCTCTTCAGATCAGCGTGGTCGCTCAGGAGCCCGTACTGTTCGGCCGTTCCATCAGAGAGAACATCAAATACGGAAAAGCAGACGCCACCGATGAAGAGATGTACAGGGCTGCTAAACTGGCCAACGCTCACCGATTCATCACCAGCGACTTTCCAAACGGATACGACACCGGTGAGTGGAAGAGAACGAGATGCTTATCGGATCAATCTGCTTCCTGTTTCCTCTCCACAGATGAGAAATTTCAGCCCTTAATTGTATATTGATGGACTCGGTGGATCGATATGAATTTTTTTTTTCGATTTTATTCGATTATATATGTCGCTATTGGTTCTCAGTGTCTTGGCTCTGTATTCGCTAGATGCCGGAGAAAAGGGAGGCAAAGTGTCCGGAGGTCAGAAGCAGAGAATCGCCATAGCGAGAGCCCTGATCCGGAAGCCGCAGATACTCGTTCTAGATGATTCCACGAGTGACCTGGATGCGGAGAGCGAGCATGTGGTAACCCACATATGTTCTATATTGTTCTTAAGCTTGCTGTGGGTTCATTGCTGTTTTTTTGTACTCGGTTGAACTCAGAAAGACTTTTAATAAAATGCCCCAAATGTCGTGGTACGTGGTAAGGTGTCGGCCGCTGAAACTACAGTCAAAATGTCAAGTATCAAAATGTCTTCAAAATAATACGGGCAATTATTTTTAATTATTGTAATTAATTAATTAATTAAGTAAGTAATGAAGTAATTAATTAATACGTCTAGACACCATGACTTAACATAGAGGATTGCAGACTAATAATAATAATATTAATTTAATATTCATTTGAACAATAGTATTATATTATAGTATATTATATTTTAACAACATTTCTAGACTTTATATTACATAGGGTTAAAACAAAAAAATCACCATCAAATAAAAAGTTAACCAAAATAACAAATAAAATAAATAAGTTAATTAAATAAACAAACAAATAAATAAATAAATAGGCTGCAGAGGTTCTTGCACAAGTTTTGAAAGTCTGGAAAAGTATGAAAAAGTCATTTCCAGGCTCATAATATTTTGGAAATGAAATGAAATATAAATATATTCAAAGGAATTTAATCTACAAATTGATCTTTCTTCCTAAACATTATTATTAAGCAAACTAACGATAGAAATCCGTATAATTAACCGATAGTAATAGCGAACCACAAACCTTCCGCAAGCTTTCATCCTTTTATCCATCTGACTTCATATAAAGTGAACCTTTTGAACCTGTAGGTGCACCAGGCGCTGCTAAAGAACTTGAACGGACGCTCCGTGCTGCTCATTACCAACAAGATGAGCGGCGTGGAGACGGCCGACAACGTCGTGTTCCTGCAGAAGGGAGAGGTGCTGGAGCAGGGCAGCCATGACGATCTGCAGAAGAGGAACGGCCGGTACGCCGAGTTTGTACGGCTGCAGAACACCGGCTTCCATCGTAACGCTCATGAAGACGGCGAAACCTCCGACTCGACGAAGCAATGATGTGCATTTAACACGCTGTATAATCCACCTACACCTCAGAATGCACAATTCGTTGCAAGCCTGTAGGGAAAGAACTATAGAACAAACATGCCAGTATTCTCAAGATGACATCAGATTGTTTATGAAGGGTGTCTACATACTGTAGCACCTTCATAACATCTCATTAGAGTATTCGTGATGTTTAGATCAACATTAACGAAACAAATTAGTATGCAGATGATTATTTTATTAAACACAAAAAATTGATACATTATGAATGTTGATCTAAACAGTTGTGTATACCTCGTGAAGTATTTCTGTAAGAGTTCATAGAGAGAATCGCCATATATTGAGGATTCATTCGAGTTCCACCGGAAATTAAGCTTGATAACAGTGTTATAAACACCCGTCGCTTTAGACTGAAGGTAACGGAGATGAACATGCAGGGAACCACACTGAGCCAATAGATTTTTAGGGTTTAGGAACATGGTGTAAAAATACATCAAATATATACGGAATAAAAGACTCCGGAGCGTTCTACTGTAGGGAAAATTATCAGCGACAGGGCGGTGGGATACGATCTGACGTATACATCCTGTACATCCTGAAGTGTTTAATTCCTCTCATAGCGCAGCAAGGTGCTAACGATGACGTCGTACATCGTACTTTTAATCCGTTTATATTTACATTTATCGTTGAGGAACGACCTCGAAATTTGTTCAGACGCTGGAGACTCCTCCCATAAATGTTAAATAAATAAACGCCACCATATTACAATGTTTTTAATCCGTTTATGTGTACGTGTTAGATACATAACAGCGGGAAGGGCTGTCTTATCGGACATGGTAGTACCATGGTACCTATCTGGTACGTACAGTAGCTGTTAAGTCTTTCATATAAGTAGACAATGTGAAGACATTGTGACGAAATAATCTGGAATATCAACGTTTATCATAGATAATATGCTGGTAAATTATTAGGAAAATCCTTCGTACAACTGAAATAAAACTATTATAACACTTAGTGTCGACCACTACTCAAACTTCCATGTAACCGTTAAGTCATTTATACAAGGTAAAGGCACAGCGACAGCGGAAACAAAACAGAACCAGCTGGGAATACCAGCATTTTCCTTGGAACGTTAGAAAGGACTCATTTATTTCTGGTAATCTTGGGAATACTGGCATAAGATGCTCATAAACAGGTCAATCAGTGCATTATGAGCATGTTATAGTTTGCTTATGAATCTGTTATTACGTCTCTTTTCTCAAACAACAATATAAATACTTTGTGCTTTTAAAGTCAAGTGACTATTAAAGTTAATTGTACTTCAGATAACATATAACTTATAATGTATAGAACTCGGTCCTTGTCATCGTGGTGGCCTGATATTTTCTCTCCGTCTGATTTAATCCCCCCCTGTGTTTTTATGTGTTTGTATTATGTAAATGCTAGGATTTTTTAAATTAGGTGTAAATATCACAACCATTTAGAAGATAGTACAAAAGATCGTTTTTCCTCACGACTCCAGCACATAAAAGAATGAAAATAAAAAAATTAAGCCAGTGGGACTGTAAAAATGCTCGCTATTTTTCTTGTAAATTATCAACAACAACAAAAAAGTTTTCCGCTTACAACTTTTCTTCATTTTTTAAGCCACTTAAATATCACTGTATATTGTAGATTTTTTTTTTTTGTGCTTTGTAGTCTCTAGCAATTATAGAAAAATATGAAGACCAACACTGACTGTGGTGTGAATTTCAGTTTCTTTTGTATATTTTTGCCCAGGTATCATGGTGTCACTAAACACAGTGCATACAATAGACATAATGACTTATATACCGCTTAGAGTAGCTGCAAAGGTACTAAACATACTAGAGAGGTATGTTTATGTAAATGTTTGTACGTCCAAATACACCTATTTGGATCACTTTGTGTTGTGAAATCACGACAGAACGTTATGGGTATGTTTGCGAAATATTTATTTGGCCTTCTTCCTGTCATGAGACCATTAAAGAACGTTACAGGAACGTTTATGGAACGTTAGTTTGTAGCTACAAAAATACCTATGGCGTGAACTTCCTGTCATGAGACCACGAAAGAACATTTACGGAACGTTAATTTGTAGTTACAAAAATACGTATTTGGTGAATATCCTGGTACGAGACCGTTTGAGATATTAGTTAGTAGTTAAAAAAAAAACATTTAGCGAATTTCCTGTCATATCACGGTGAAAGAACATTACAGGAACGTTTATGGAACGTTAATTAGTGTGCAGTTTGAAAAATACCTATTTGGCGACTTTCCTGTCATTAAACCATAAAAGAACATTACAGGAATGTTTACAGAATGTTAATTAGTTTGCCATTACAAAAATACCTATCTGGCAAACTTCCTGTCATGAGACCATTAAAGAACGTTACAGGAACGTTTATGGAACATTAGTCTGTAGCTACAAAAATACTTATGGCTCAAACTTCCTGTCATGAGACCACGAAAGAACGTTTAAGGAACGTTAATTTGTAGTTACAAAAATAAGTATTTGGTGAATATCCTGGTACGAGACCGTTTGAGATATTAGTTAGGAGTTAAAAAAAAAAACATTTAGCGAATGTCCTGTCATGGCACTGTAAAAGAACATTACAGGAACGTTTATGGAGCGAATGTCCTGTCATGGCACTGTAAAAGAACATTACAGGAACGTTTATGGAGCGAATGTCCTGTCATGGCACTGTAAAAGAACATTACAGG
>JAFFST010052455.1:211493-222108 GCA_022414735.1 Noturus placidus
TCCTGTCATGGCACTGTAAAAGAACATTACAGGAACGTTTATGGAGCGAATGTCCTGTCATGGCACTGTAAAAGAACATTACAGGAACGTTTATGGAGCGAATGTCCTGTCATGGCACTGTAAAAGAACGTTACAGGAACGTTTATGGAACGTTAATTAGTTTGCAATTACAAAAATACCTATCTGGCAAACTTCCTGTGATGAGAGTATGAAAGAACGTGTAGGAATGTTAGTTTGTAGTTATAAAAATATATTTTTGGTGAACTTCCTGTCATTAGACCATGCAAGAATGTTATAGGAACATTTCTGGAACGTTATTGTTTAGTTTTAAAAAAACCTATCCGTATGAGACCATGAACGAACGTTATGGGAACGTTTCCGGAACGTTAGCTTGTAGTTACAAAACAATTAACAGTGCCTGGAAGCAGCCATTTTGGAAAATGTACCTAGGCAGTCATATAGCCATAAAAGAATGTCGTTGTAAAGTTCCCACGAGAACGTTTTGTTTGAAGTGTTTTACTAAAGTAACGAAACGGAAACCGAGTGCTAACGCTAGCGAAGCAGGTTCTGGGTTTGCTGTGTAATCTCTAGGTGGCAACCCTGAGTTGAGTGACGACTACTGACGAACTTCCGCCATTGTGTAAGCAGGCGTGATCATTGTTGGATTGGCATTCATGTTAGCCAATGGGATGTGGCGCTGGTGGGCGGGACTATGAAGTGATAGGCCCAAACGCGGTTGCTATTTAAAACCTCCGAGGGCGGAAACCGAAAGGCGCCATTTGCTTCTTGGACTCTATCGGTGAATGACAATAAAACTGAGCTCGCGCACACAATCCCCCCCCCGAAAGCTCTCAAATAAAAATAAAATAAAAATAAAACCGGTTCATCTTCATGGACGCGGTGGTCAACCCGTCTATTGACAGGTAAATATTTCCTGTTTTTAATCGAACACTTAGCTATAGTCATATATTTTTTTCCCGAGCACAAAAGGACGAAGCGGCTCGGGGTTGTTTAGTGGCTGAGTCTCAAATGGCTCCATGTGATCGTAGTGCACTACATAGGGCTGTACAATAGCACCTATTAAGACCTTATGAAGTCTTTAGGAACAGTATGGAGCAGTTTAATATTCACATTAGGGCGGGGGTTTGGGTTTTTTTTTTCCCTTTTTTTTTTTCTTCGACGTAACTATGGTGATTAAATCGGTTTAATTCGTCTGAGTCGTGTGTAAACACATTTTGTTTTGTTTTTTTAGCTTCTTGTAAACCCACATCGAGGGTGAATAATTTATTTTTTTGTATATTTTTGAACAAGTTTAGATTTGAACCACGTCGGTTTTAAGTCGTTTTCTGCATGTTGTTTGCTTTTAGCCGCGTTATTGGTCCAATCCCAATCGACCGCGTACTCCCTTGATACGTGCCCTAGACCGGGTGCGGAATGATCGCATTTGCATTCGTAGTGCACTTCACAAAGGAGGGAGAGGTTTGGGATGCGGACGCGGTCTGAACGTGCAGTACTGACCCAGCTGTTATGATTAAGTTAGCTGGTTACGTAAATATCTCCGCGGACCTCGTATTAACCTGTTAATAGTTTGATACGTTAATATGCTAACTAGCTGGTTAGTTTTTTTGTTATGATGTTAATGTGAGTTGAATATATTGTAGGCCAATGGAAAGCTAATAAGTCCTAAGGGTTCTAACTGGTAAGTTGGTGTCACGTGACGTACTGGTTTTGATTTGTTTACATACATGTTTACAGATGTCTGGCATGTTTACATATAGGTGGTAGGCGTGGCCATCGAAGGAAGTGGACTTATTTTCAGTTTTGGATGAAGACAAGCATCCTTTTATTTTTATTTTTTTAACATCTTACCTAAGGGTGTGTCGTAAATCAGAGGCGCCAATATTTTCATTTTAGCTTTGGCATTTATGATGTTTTGACTTCTTTTTGTGACGATATGGGAGAAACCTGAACACTATTTGATGTGTGTGTGATTTTCTTGGATAAATTAGCAGTCGGACCAAAACGCCAACACAATTTCCGCAACTGAGAATCAAATTCACAGAAGCAGAAAGAAAGAACGGGCGGGAACTCTATCCGGTTGAACTTTGACCCGTGTACTCACAAGATTCGGTCGGATTTGCCGAACAACTCGTTTCTGCAATGAAAACGCACCACAATTAACCACGGCGTCCCACAAAGCACGAATAACGTTTATATCTTATATCGAAGGTGCCAAAATTTACGCACCAGCCATGCTGTTTATGATTTATTTATTTGTTGTTTTTTTTTTTTTTTTTTGACTTCTTTCGATGGTGATGTTGATTGTAGTTTTAACCAAGCGCAAATAAATTTAATTCCAGTTCACCGAAGGGGAAAGGGCGTTGCACGTTAAAGACACGTTTCTGGCGGAGCTTGACGGAGTCTTGTGAGCCAATAGGAAACAAGTGGGCGGGAACTGTCGTCTCTTTGGCTAGTTATTACGCAGCGCTCGTGATGAAATTTTACATCGCTTCGCTGTTTTTGACTTTATTGGAACACATCTGTAGGAACCCCCCCCCCCGCTCTCTTGAATACTAGTATTCACAAATTCTCTCTCTGTCTCTCTCTCTCTCTCTCTCTCTCTCTCTCTAATACTACTACTCTTTAATAGATATCGCAGAGTCCTTGGAGAATGCGTTTTTTCCCCCTAATATTTACTTGCATATGTTTAGAACAACAACTTTCTACTCGAATCCTCACAGCTGACTGTTTTATCTTCATGATGTGTTTTTGCCAAGTTATGCAAAGCGTAGATGTCATGAAGTCGACACAGGATTTGTTTCCTGTGTTCCCATGCAAATTCCTGTGGTGTTGGTCAACTTCACTTCTTCAAACTGTATCATACATCCATGTACTTGGGCGGCAACGGGGGGAGTGAAATTACCCGTCTGATTACCCAGTCAGTGTACGGCTGTATGAATGTAAACTAGATTGGACAGATGTCGAAACGAGATCAGACACGTGTCCGGTGTTTCAGACGTGGTCTGATTTTATTATTTACTCTTCTGTGGCTGTGGATTTCTCTGGAGGTAAAAAAAAAAAAAAGAAAGAAAGTGTTCAATCACTCATGTGCGGGATGTAATAAAGAAGAACGCAGTCGTTTGCGCTGCTTTTCAATATAATCATTCATTTATTCGTGTTATTGTAATATAATGTGCATACTGGTGAATTTTCAGATTGTGTTTGTGATTTGGGCGGCTGTGGCTCAGTCAGTAGAGCGGGTTGTCCGCTAATCGTGGGGTTGGCGGTTCGAATCCCGGCCCGGGTGATCCCATACCGAAGTGTCCTTGGGCAAGACACTGAACCCTAAGTTGCCTCCGATGGCAAGTTAGCGCCTTGCATGGCAGCTTTGCTACCATTGGTGTGTGAGTGTGTGTGTGAATGGGTGAATGAGACACAGTGTAAAGCGCTTTGGATCCAAGTGCTTTGGATAAAAAAAAGCGCTATATAAGTGCGCCATTTACCATTTACGAGCGCTGCGTAATAACTAGCCAAAGAGACGACAGTTCCCGCCCACTTGTTTCCTATTGGCTCACAAGACTCCGTCAAGCTCCGCCAGAAACGTGTCTTTAACGTGCAACGCCCTTTCCCCTTCGGTGAACTGGAATGAATTTTATTTGCGCTTGGTTAAAACTACAATCAACATCACCATCGAAAGAAGTAAAAAAAAAAAAACAACAAATAAATAAATCATAAACAGCATGGCTGGTGCGTAAATTTTCAGAATCAATACTGATACCATTAAAATGTTTTCTTTTTAGTCATTTGGCATTCTTGCGTCTGCCCGTTTCACCCCCAAACTTTGCCACACGATAGTGAGCATTTTTCAGCCAGATATATCTCCGTGCAAACAGCAAGTGCTCGGTGTCAACGGCAAGCTCGTTTCCTCTAGCGTCACGACAGCTGGTTTAAACGCAGACGGCCCTTTCCTTTCTAGAACTCACCGACGGTGAGAAACTACACGCTGATTTAAAACCAGGAGATGGAATTTCATTGGCCAAGGAAGTGAAGTTCAGTTCAGTTCGGGCGATGCGATTTGCTCCGACGGTGTACAAGAGAGACGTCACAAAAGTAAAAAGAGATGCGCAGAAATTTCATACCGGGAGCATTTTAAACGAACGTATGCAGATATCCGCAACACGAATAAGTATGTGCAAACAAGCGCCGTAAAATACATGAATAACGACAGGACGATCTCCTCTGTCCGCCCTCCTCTCATCACGTCTCGGTCTATAATATAATATCATTCACACAGAGAAGCCATGTACAGATATAGACAGATATAGATAGATAGAAGGGCTGCAACTAGATAGGGGGGGAAGCGCAAACTTTCACTACCCTTTTTTGTTTATTTTAAAGAAAATCCACAAACTGTCACAAAAATAAACAAAAGAATAATGTAAGACTGAAAAGAACCCACTACACACACACACACACACCAGAGTGTGTGTATGTATGTATATATGTGTATATGTATATATACATGTACACACACACATAATATATAATATATAAATTATTGTTATTATTAAAAAAACTAGTATTTATGCATGACTTTTTATGGATGAGGCACAGTGTTTCGAACTCTTAACTCTCCTGTCGTTCACAGAGAGCCGCCTCTCGGTGCATTCTCTTTGTTGACTTTTTTTTTTTTTGCGAAAGCACTGTGAAAGAGACAGAAACTAGAGCTGTGTCTCAAATGACACACTTCTGCATTATTCTAGACCGTATTCCAGTATATGTCGATTACTTTTTCTGTGAGGAAGAGAACACTGTTCTCTTTAGTCTGTAAACCTACATCGAAGTCAGAACGTGGTACAACGCCACTTCCGAAAAGATAAGATAAAATAAATAAATAAAAACCCAGAATGCAACGATTTTGCAAACCTCTCAAACCCGCATGTTGTTCACGCTAGAGCAGGGGTGTCCAATCTTATCCGGAAAGGGCCGGTGTGGGTGCAGGTTTTCATTCCAACCAAGCAGAAGCCTCACCTGAGTCTACTGAAAGCCATGATGAACTGATTAAACAGGTGGATTCAGGTGTTGCTCCTGCTTGGTTGGAATGAAAACCTGCACCCACACCGGCCCTTTCCGGATAAGACTGGACACCCCTGCGCTAGAGCGTAACCGTTATGGGGGGAGGGGGAAACAAGGTCATTTTGAATTCGATGTTTGCGACACGTCTATAAAAAGCTGGGATGGGGGCAAGAACAGGCTGGAAAAGTAAGTGTTGCTAAAAAGAAACAGCTGGAGGAACTAATTAAGTTAATTGGCAACAGGTCAGTAACATGATGCAAATCCTTGCTTTCGGTTTTCATTTGTTTCACACAGTGTCCCATCTTTTTTGGAATTAGGGTTGTACGTCTACGTTGCTAAAAGAAGTGGATGCTTGAATTCGTCTGTCGTTATCATGATATTTAACTTTTTTGGTGTTTGTTTTCTGCATTGAAACGTCAGACGACGTGTTTTTATCCATCGCAATTTTTGACCCTGTGTTAAGACGTTTAACTGCTTTTTCGCGTTTGGGCCGTACGCCAGAAACATACCGCCTCTCTCTGCAGCAGGTCTGTCATGACGGGCGCCATGGAGTCGGCCAACCCGGGCAAACGTATCCGCAAACCATCTCTACTATACGAGGGCTTCGAGGGCCCCGGCTTGCCGCTCGCACCCACACCTGTAGCGGGCTCTCTGCCCTCGCAACACCTCCCGGTGAAGGACCCGAGCCGCCAGAGCCGCGTCACCAACCAGCTGCAGTACCTCCAGAAGGTGATGACTAAGGCGCTGTGGCGTCACCACTTCGCCTGGCCTTTTCACGAGCCCGTGGACGCCGTCCGCCTCAACCTCCCAGTGAGTGTCTGCTTCTTACGGTCATTAACCTTAAATGGCAGGCGAGAAAAAAAATTCTGGATGGAAAAACAACTCGCAAGGAAAGGGCTTGCTTAAGAAATGTAAGTGAAATAATAAATACTGCATAATTAACCAAGACTTGCCATAAACCAGGAAGCGGAGGTGTCAAAACTGATAGTTTAGTCAGTTGACCCCTTGCTTTTCACAGAAGGGGAAAGGACGTGCTACGTCAAAGACTCATTCGGTACGATAAACGATACACGCGATTCATTTTGCGGGTGGGACTGGCTCGATCACGTACCAAAGCGCTGAGTAACGTCAGGTTTTTAAAATTCTATTTATTTATTTATTTGTTTATTTATTTTTAACTAAAAAACCTCCTGACCAATCCGGTCGCAAGTTGGCGAGCAAATAAAGTAAAACAAACACAGAAGACATGAGTGCTGGTGAAAAATGCGCCTTCAGCGATGCTCCGGCTACAGTGTTTATCATGTCGGCCAGATAGTGGGTCTGATAACCGATTAATCAACCGATCAATTTAAAATCGATATCGAAGGAACACGTGACACTAAAAAAATGTAAATATTCCTCTGTCCTAGGACTACCACAAGATCATCAAGCAGCCCATGGACATGGGCACCATCAAGAAACGGCTGGAGAACAACTACTACCGCAGCGCCAGCGAGTGCATCCAGGACTTCAACACCATGTTTACTAACTGTTACATCTACAACAAGGTGAGCGCGCACACACAAACAAATGAGAAACCCTCCATGGAGCTGGTCTTTGGCGGTTACTCATTGAGGGCAGAACAGGTTAATTGTTCAGCCTTTTGTGTTTCCGGGCGTCTTCCTTCACTCCAAGCATGACCCGAGCAGAACAGAATAGTTTTTTTTTTCCAAAGGTGTAAGAGGAAGTAATACAGTGTGCTTTGTGACGTAGCCCACTGATGACATCGTGCTGATGGCCCAGTCACTGGAGAAGGTCTTTCTGCAGAAGGTGGCCCAGATGCCCCAGGAGGAGATCGAGTTGCCCCCTCCTGCACCCAGGGGCAGAGCGATCAAAACCGCCAAATCCCGGCGGGGAAGAGGTGAGCGCGTGCGTGTTTCTCAGGATCCGTGTGTCACGTTCGTGAAGGAAACGTGACAAGCTTTTGTTTAGCGGTTACTGTTACTGACCGAATGAATATTTCGAGGTATAAAAATCTTAGGCGGTATTTTATGTTTGTTTTTTTTTTTTTGATAATTATTTTGGGTGGGAAAATAGCCAAAGCAAATGCCCTTTAAACACAGCTTGTTGCTAATAAAATTCAAATATTTAGTTTAATAAGAGTCCCATGACTCCGGTTATCACGGCTGTGTGTGGGCGGGGCCTGAGGGCTGAACTGAAGCTGTCGCGTTTCCTTAAAAATGAAAACGTTACAGCCAACGACGGTCGTTCATTTCAGACCACAAAAGAACGAACGAGATTGAGCACTGAATGATGTGATGTCCTTTGTTTGAACCTCAGCGGTAATGTCGGATCTGTTATACCGCCACCATCAGTGTATTATTAGTGTGTTTATCAGGGTGTTATATTTTGTGTTTGTGTGTTTTACACTGGTTGCGGTTGGGGGGACAATGTGTTTATGCCAATGGGGAGCTTTTACACGTCTTGCACCCTTAAATTAGTGTGTTGCTTAGTTAGTTATGAACATAATCTCCTCTCTCTCTCTCTCTCTCTCTCACACACAGGAGGTGGTCTGGGTGCAGCTCAGCAGGTCCCGGCTGTGTCCCAATCCGCCTACTCCCCCTCTTCTCCCGACACCCCGGACTCCATGTTTTCCGGCTCTCCTCACATGATGCTCAGTAAACCTGGCCCTCCTCCTTCTCCTCTTCCTCCTCCTCCTCCTCCCCTCATGACTCTGCCCCCAACACAGCCCACCGCTAAGGTACAGACACGCACACAAGTAATTTATCATCCGTCAGCCATCTAGTTCTTCATGAATAGAAGCGAACCCTTTTCTATTGTCTATAAAGAGTTATGTGCCCACCCTGATGGGTAAAATGTTTTGAGAAAAACCAGGCTTGATGCTTCCAGTAGGAAAGTGGATGTGGTGCACTTTTTTATTTCAGTTAGTTATTTATTAGCCAGATCCTGATCGCCGGTCCTGCATACCACTCGCCGATCGAATCAGCAGAGGACTTGTATTAATCCTAACTTGCGTTTCGTATTTCAATTGGCAAATGGAGTCGTGCTTAAACCAATTCTTGTTTTTTTTTAACCCGGGATTGGACGTGCGATACGATAAGAGTCGTCCCGCGCCTCAAGTTTTAGTTCCTACCTGGGTTTGTTTAGTTCACAAGCGATTGGCTTGGATTGAAGGAAAAATGGAAGTGAAATAGACACGTGTCCAAAATGGGTCAAAAAGAGTTTATTTACGAGGACGTTTTATTTACTTACAGGAAACCCTTCTCGATTTTTTTTTTTTCAGAGCAGCTCGACTTTTTTACAATTTATTTATTTAATTTTAATTTTTTTAGTAAGAAAGATCGTCCTCGTTCTGAGACTTAATGTTTTTTCTTTGCTTGCAGAAGAAAGGCGTGAAGCGTAAAGCGGACACCACCACCCCAAGCACCACTGGTTTCCCCGTGCCCCCTGCAGCCCGCGCTATAGGTATGGGGAAGGGTCGTGGCGCACTCTCGCTCTCGCCCGTACCCAGCCTGACATGTGGCATGGGCGTGAGCGAGCCCGTGCACCTACAGCCCGTCATGGGCCGATCCGTGCCGCGGCGTCCCATCAAACCCCCGCGCAAAGACCTGCCCGAGCTGGCGAGGCCAAAAAGCGCGCCGCGGCACCGCACCAAGCTGAGCGGCCAGCTGCGCTACTGCAGCTCCATCCTGAAAGAGCTGCTGAGTAAGAAGCACGCGGCCTACGCCTGGCCCTTCTACAAACCCGTCGATGCGTCGCTGCTCGGCCTGCACGACTACCACCTCATCATCAAACACCCCATGGACCTCAGCACCATCAAGGTCAGTTCCGTGCACTCGAAGAGTGGCTATAATAATCACCAAAAGTTTCACTTTTCTTGCATGTGGTAGCTCAAAGCGCGGTACAAAGCAGAAATGCTAAAATGTTGTATCAAAAGTTGGAGGAAATAGAAGTTATGAAAATAAAGCTGCAGTGGGTTCAATAACCGATAGTTCTTAAGACTGTTCTTAAAACATAAACACCCAAAGAAAAATATCGCTGAACTTGATTATAAAAATAAACAGTACTGACTGTACCATGAAAATGTACTGTTTTCTTTTTTTTTGAATGAAATAAATATTAAAATATATGAACCATTAAAAAATATTCACTCCAAATCACGCACAAAAATAAAGACATTCAAAATGAATCAAAAACACTTCAAATAACAAGACACAATTTGTCGGTTAGTTTTTATTTGACCTCTAGAGGCCGCTCTCGTACCCTATAAGTGGTACAGCGGACCCTTTCAGCCGAACCGGGAAAATCTATCGGTGTGGATAACTGATAGTTCCAGCAGTCCGTTATCTGTTTATCTAACAAATATTTTAAAAATGAGAGACCGTGTGATCTCTTCATCTCTCTAATCACAGAGGAAGATGGACGAGCGGGAGTACAGGGACGCTCAGGAGTTTAGTGCTGATGTGAGGCTCATGTTCTCCAACTGCTATAAGTACAATCCACCTGAGCATGACGTGGTGGCCATGGCACGCAGACTGCAGGTACACACACACACACACACTGTTTACATGCCACTCCAAGTCTTCACCCTAATAATCAATTATTCCCCCCCCCCCTTACTTTCCGTGTTTTGCTGTAAACTGTTACGCCAGTGATTGTAACATGATTATTACACATCTCTGTGTTTGGTCAGTAACAGATTACGCGACCACTACAGTAATTATTTACATATTCATGGCACTTCTTTTCATTCAGGATGTGTTCGAGTTCCGTTTCGCGAAGATGCCTGATGAGGTCCTGGAGGAAGAGGAGGAGGAAGAAGGCTTGACTCCGACCTCTCTGGGTCGTAACGTGGGCATTATGGGATTGCAGCACTCCTCCTCTTCCTCGTCATCCTCTTCGTCTTCGTCATCCTCGTCGTCGCCGTCGTCTTCGTCCGAAAGCGAACCGAGCAGCGACAGCGAGCCGAGCAGTGAGAGCAGCCCAAGCTCGGACAGCGAGGAGGAGAGAGCGCAGCGCCTGGCCCAGCTACAGGACCAAGTGTGCACTCAGGTATACACGCTCTCTCTCTCTCTCTCGCGCACACATACACACACGCATACGTTTCTCCACTCTATTATAAATGACTAATTACCCGTATCACACAAACGCCATGCTGTCTGTCCCTTTTGCAGCTGCGGGCGGTGCACGAGCAGTTAGCCGCGCTCTCGTCCGGCCCCATCATCAAACCCAAGAAGAAGCGCGAGAAGAAGAAGGACAAGAAGAAGAAGAAGAAGCCGGAGAAGCGCAAAGGCGGCCGGAGCAACGAGAGGGAGAGGGAGAAAGTCACCAAAGTGACCAAGAGCAAATCCAGCAAAATGGCGTCCATTTCCACTCAGAACAAGAAAGCTCCTGCCAAGAAGAACAGCAAGAGCAACAAGTACGACAGCTCCTGTTCTTCTGTTCGCGCTTTGCTAAACCGAATCATGTCTAACGCTAACCAGACTGCAGTATTCGCATTCCATTTAAATGCTGCTAGAGTTAGATATATATATATATA
>JAFFST010052455.1:241786-260975 GCA_022414735.1 Noturus placidus
CCCCCCCCCCCACCCCACATCCTTTTAGTGGTGACCCTTTTTCGATCAAGGCTAAAAGACTGACACTTATTCTTATCAACTGTTAGATAGCAGAGTCAAGATAAATACCGAATATCCTCTAATAAGACCTGTTTATAAATGTACCACAGTTTTATAACGGCTAGGGAACTGCATTTGCAAATACTCAAGGTATTGAAGTACAACGTAATAAAATTATATGATACACCGGCCTGAAGGATGTCTAAAAATAAACCAGCATTCATCTTCGAAATGGGCTTTGTTCTAACCGAATTACCCAATTCAATTATTTATAAAATGCAGTAGAGAAGAGACATCCAAGCCAAACCTGTTCTTGTAAGCGTCTATTTAAAAATAGTAAAAAACCAACAAAAAACATTTTACACACCGCTGTGTAGTGCACTGAGGGTAACTGACCACTAGAGGGCACTGTGACATTCTAGAGATGGAGGAATCAAACACTCTTTTACCATTTAGATTCTTATTTGACCTGAGTGCAGAGACGTTTGCATTATAAATATAATAGTTGATCAATCTAGGAATAGAAAATGTTTGCTGAGCTAATATTGTCTCCGCTACAAGAGCTAAAGCTGTGAACACTGTTCGAACAGTTTGTTTCTATCCTAAACCTATTAAATTGGCTAATTACTTCAAAAACTAGCATTTAGGTAATTCAGGATTGTTTATTCATTTAAGGCATGCTCACTGAGAAAGCAGCCTGACAAAAACGGTCTCTAGAAAAAATGTAATAGCTTCACAATTAACAAAGGGGTAGTACCTCGGAGCTAATGCTAATTAGCGACTAAAATGTGTAGCATGAATCGGTGCGTTCCATTAACCAGTCCGTACAGAATTTCCTGGTGTTTTCTTTTGTGATTGTTCTAGTGAAAAGGCTGGATTTTGCTGTGGCTTAAAAAAAATTGTGCTGTTGTGTTTTTTTATTGTGTTTCGCACGCAGTGATGCTTGTTGGTGAATGAGATCTTTTAGCTGTACTCATGGTCGGCGCACGTGGATTGAAGAGCAGCGTGAATGCGTGTTGTGATGACATCACGTGACGTGTCTTCGAACAAATCTGCGGTATTTTTGAAAAATTGCTAGGTCTTCTGATTAGTGTAGAATTTGCTTGATTTTGCTAAACCCAGGATGCACTGGTTAATCACAGCTAAACTAAACCTCGTATTGCGCATATTTTATGAATTCTAGCGTAACACATAACGTAACAAATGTTACACTTTACATATTTAAGAACACAGTCATATGGAAGTTACGTTTCTAGATGCTAGTAAGAGCAATTAATTCTGCTATGCTTACAGTGCATTATGGATAATATGCAGATGTCAAACTGTAAAAAAAAAAAACCCAACATGTTACCATTAAACGTAACGATAAAGGTTACAATTTTACTGATTTTGGACTTGCTTTTCTCCCATAGACAGCTCTCTGGTCTTCATGTTGGATTATCCTTTTTAACAAATGCAGTATTCACAGGCGAAACTTAAGCCTCAAGCCAAGAGTAGACATTCAGAGCTGTTAATTCTTTAAACAGTCAATTTAACAGGACACACCTGAGCAAGAAACACCTATCAGTCACATGTTTCTATAATTTTTAATCGCTTGAAACAATGGTGGGTTCAAACAAAAGCTGCCATGTTCGGAGTTGTTTAAGACATCGAGATGAAATGAAAGCGGAGATCGTCTCATGTTCGTCTTTTTGATCTCAAACGCGAATATCTTGAGTTTACAACAAAAACAAAAGAAAATGGGCTTTGTTGTTGCAATACTTTTGGATTGGGGATGTCATTTCATTTGTAATTTTTTGATCAACAGCATGGATAGCATTAAGATGTTTTGCTATTTCCTAAAATGGCTGACGTCTTGAGCGTCTTTAAAGCTCTTTACTTCTGAAAACAGATTAGATTTGTATGTAAACTTCGCAAGATGTCAGCTAAACAAATCTCTGACAAACTAATGATGCCTGGAGGTTCCACACATCCAGGAACGCTGTCATGTTTCTCAGCTTGTCGGTGATGAACTGACTGTGTTGTATACATTATTTAGAGATCCTAGGTAACTGAAGAGTCATTAGTGTCATCCGGTAATGGATGCAGCATTGATTGGATGTTGTGGTTGTGGTTAGTGCCGGTGGCGTTGAGGTTATAGACTCGTGTCCCTCTGAGATTCCCTCGGCTGTGGAGTCTTTACAAAGTGCCCGTGGTTAAAGCTCGCTGAGCTCTGAAGAGTACTTCAAGGCTTAAATAAGCGTCGATGACCATGACGTGTGCAGGTGGAGAGTGCTACGTGAGGAGATTAGGACAAAACCTAGCCTTAAAATATCTTTAAGACGTGTCCTTTTAGACAGATTTCTTTTGAATGTACCTTTTCTGACACCTTTTCCCATGTCATGGTCATTTGCTTATTTTCATCCATCCATCCATCCATCCATCCATCCATCTATCTTCTATACCGTTTAATCTTTTTCAGGGTCACGGGGAAATCTGGAGCGTATCCCAGGGAGCATGGTGCACAAGGCGGGGTACACCCTGGACAGGGTGCCAGTCCATCACAGGGCACAGTCACATACACACTCACACACCCATTCATACACTACGGACACTTTAGACACGCCAATCAGTCTACCATGCATGTGTATGGACTGGGGGAGGAAACCGGAGTACCCAGAGGAAACCCCCGACACATGGGGAGAACATGCAAACTACATTTTGTGTTATTTTTGATTATATGATATTTTCCACCATTGCTGATTTGCTGAATGAGAGAAAAGCAAACCTAACTCATGATCGTAAGGATTCACTGAGTCTTGTTGAACTCAATCAAAGCAAATTTCGGTTATGGCGGAGAAGATAGAGTAACTCAAACACTGAAAGAGAGAGAAGCAAAAAGGATTCACTTTCTCAAACACCAGTTCAAATACTGAATGAAGTTGAATGCAGTAGGAGCGGAACTCTTTAGTGACCAAAAAGAATCATTGACTGAACACTGATTCACTGAATCAGAGAAGTGATGATCAAAATGAATCACTGACTCAAACACTGATTCGTTGAAAGCAGTAGGAGCGGAACTCTTTAGTGACCAAAAAGAATCATTGACTGAACACTGATTCACTGAATCAGAGAAGTGATGATCAAAACGAATCACTGACTCAAACACTGATTCGTTGAAAGCAGTAGGAGTGAATCTCTTTTATGACCAAAAAGAATCATTAACTGAACACTGAATCACTGAATCAGAGAAGTGATGATCAAAATGAATCATCGACTCAAACACTGATTCGTTGAACGTAGTAGGAGTGAATCTCTTTTATGACCAAAAAGAATCATTGACTGAACACTGATTCACTGAATCAGAGAAGTGATGATCAAAATGAATCACTGACTCAAACACTGATTCGTTGAATGCAGTAGGAGTGAACCTCTTTAGTGACCAAAAAGGATCGGCTGCCTCAACACTGATTCACTGCACAATACAGGACCAATTCTTGGTCATTACTGACTCAAAAATCGATTCGCCGAATCAGAGAGGTCATAATACGACTTAAGCAATGCATAGATGTGTAAAACAATAGATATAGATATAACAGAAACATAGGATACTTAACAGCCTTGTTTGATAATGTAAGTTGTTTGGAAATGCACTGCTTATCTTAATTTATCTAGTTTATCTTAATTCAGCCGCAACTGAAAGAACGGAATGATTCAGTGACCGAAACTGATTCATTCACCTTAGCGACTCGTATAAAAAGATGAATCACTCCTGAAGTAAATATTACTTTTACTTACCTATCTAGCAAGTGCATTTTACTTAACGAAGGCCAATTTTAATCATAAATGAGGACACAACAACCGCATACAATAAGCATATTTAGAATATTTATGTCAGAATTACTCAAACACAAACCAAAATAAATCATATTTATATTATACAAATTGTACAGAGGACATTAACATACAACGCAGACTGTAAATACTTGGACGCTGATGCTGTTTTTGTTATTTAGGTCCACAGTGGAAGCGAAAAGAAGCTGACTAATTACCGAACTCACACCTAATGTAGATATAAATACCATTATTTCAATTCAAGCCGACTGTCTGCGCTTTAATCTCATAGTCGTTATTATTTTACAAATCCAGTGTCAGAAACAAAAAAAAAACAACAACAACAACAACAACAACGTCATCATGCCCAATTATTTACAGGCTGGTCTTATGGAGATAATGCTATACAAATGGCTGGACAACAATTATTGGACAACAATAATATTAATTATATATATATATATATGTATATTTTAAAAAAAGCAAACAACCTCCAAAATGCAACTTTTTTATATTTATTTATTTATATATATTTTTTAAAAGACTAACGTCCCCCCCCCCATAAAGAGGCCAGAAGAAGCAAACAAAACCTCCCACGACCTTTCTGCCTTGGTCCCCTTTTAACACACCAGGAAACAAAGCAAACAGGAAATGGACTGAAGGAACCCTGGGTTATTATGCGTAATGACCTCTCTCTGCACCGCTGCAGTTTTTGACACATGAAAAGCTTGTGTAAAAACGTGCAAAGTGCATATTAGCTCTGTCCACGAGGGGCAAGAACATTCCAGGCGGGGGTCGAGTAGTCCATTAGCTGCAGCGGGGGTAAATGTCACTATGCTTCGTCTCCTACGCTTGTTTTTTTTTCATCCTTTCTGTCTTCATGCAGGCGGACGAATCGACCGAGACGGTAATGCGCCTTTACGGAAAGCAGCCGGCGGCGTCACGGTTGTACTCATGTACGCATAGCAAATGACAAAACACTGGAGGCGGTATGTATGTTAAACACAGAGCAGACACAAAGCATTTATCGTCTAAATAAAACGTTCGTCCCGTTTGACGTCCAGCATCTACGAAGCAACAGCGGATTTTGGTTAAGGCCCTTTCAGGTAGTCACGATTCACAGAGCGCTCTAAACCTGACTGCTAATCGACATTAACGAATCTTATCTCAGCACTACAGACAAAAGTGTATGACAGACAACCTGAATTACACACGCGGCAGACGAGACAGCAGCGGAACACAAAGAACAATTAACCACCTGTCAGAAGAGCGTAACAATTATCACTTCAGTATTAAAAAAGCTGAGGATGAGCAGATAAAACGGCGAGTAAGATGAGTACGGAATATATTTTCTTTCTGTTTGGTAATAATAAACATTGCGTAGAGACAATAACGGCATCACATGACGATGAGAAAACGTCCCATAGAGCTACGCTGCTCCATCACAAGACATGAAAAAAGGGCACTTAGCATCGTTTAAACGAAACGCGTGTCTTTGCTTTATTTAGATTAATACGGAATGTATCAAACTTTATTTATTTATGGGTCAAAGACGAAAACTGTAAAAAATAAAAAAATCGCTTCATATTAGACATTACGATGTTTCTACAATTGTATTCTTTTTGAAAAGCAATAAAAATAAAACATCATATAAGCAGAGATGGAGAAATCCCATAAGCCCATAAGATAAACTCCAATGTTGTCGTTGCCGAGAAACCAAACTGACTCGAATAAATAGTGGCAGCTAGTATAATTTAATGAAAAGGTTAAATGTACATGATTATTATCCTCTTTATACAAATTTTCTAATGTCACACATTGTGTTTGCGCACTCGACAAAATGTCAGCGAGTCATTAGTGGGTTTTCGTCCTCGCGTCGCACGTGAAAGATCTCATTCAGGTTTTCTCTCGGTATGTTTATGAATTTCCAAATGACATCAAAAATATACATTTTTGTGGATTTGTATTACTTGAATTATCTCAAGGGAATCAAACTATGTTTTTTTTATTTATTTTTTTAAGTGTTGCTGTTTGTAGTTGGTAAATTGTTTCCGTATGGCAACAATGTGTAATGCTGGAAAGGATCATACAGTCAAAAATAACACACAACATATGAGAACAATTCCAATTACTGCGTTTTCCAGACTAGGAGTTGCAGAGTTTGTTCCGCCAACTAGTAAAGGTGTAAGAGTTATATCTTTTAGAAAGGAATTACAGGTGTAAAATGTATGTGGATGGATGGTGACTTAATATTTTATTGTTTTGTCAAAGTTTATGCCTCTCACATAAGAAAATATTAGTTTTGTATTGTTTCCTGTCGAAAAATTGTACATAAGTGAATTGAATTAAAGGGTTAACGTGACCAGATCGCGCCTCGGATGATGTATGTAGTGCAGCAGGTGGTGGGATTCGGAAGGAGTAGTGCGAACTGTAGTGATTATATTTCACCTTAGGTACATCGCAAATAAAGGCAATAAGAAATAGGATTTCTTTTCTTTTCGACGTACTTGCCCACGGGGGCGGGGCGGGATGAATAAAAAAAAAATAACAAAACCTAGGCTAGCAATTTGTCCATCTCTGTACTGTATAAGGCACATTTTTAGCTATACTTTAATACAGGAGTCTTCAACGTTTTCCAGGCCAAGGACCCCCAAACTGATGGCGAGATGGAGCGGGGACCCCCTAATTATATATAGTATGAAATTGTGTTATATCAAACTGGTACCAAAACTTTCACGACCCCCATGCAGTACCTCTGTGGACCCTCTAGGGGTCGCGGGCCCCCTGTGTTGAAGACCTCCGCTTTAATACGTCGATGATGTATGGAACTAATGTTAGAATTATACACAACCAAAACTGCTGGTATAATTCAAATTTTTCCTCGAAAATTTCTTGAAAGCATGTTTTTTTCTCTCTCCGATTAAAGTATATTGTTTAACTTCAGTATGAAACACTGATATGATACTACATGACAATTCCTTTTCGTCTTTAACCCTTGTGTATACGCTATAGCTCATATCACTCCTCAGCTTATTCGGAAAGTCAGTCTGGAAAGTATAAAAATGAAATCTCGATAGAAACGAAGCAAACGTGGAAAAGAAACGGCGAACCGCGAGGACAAAAGGAGCCAGGATAAATTACTGCGGGTAAACAGCACCAGCCCACAATCCACACGCATTTATCTGTTATTCGGTTCGCCTCACCACACCAAATTACTGGCATTAAAAACACTCGCTTGGCCAGATTCCCGAGCACAGATTAAGTCTTGTGCTAATCGGTAGCGTCACTGGTGATTCTCCGTGGAAAATCGTTTCGACTCCCGAGCTTAATCTTTGTCCGGGAAGTTACAGTCAGCATCATGTGATCACTCAGATATTTCTCCCTGTCGTTTTTCATCATAATCCCCTCAGCCACGACTAGCAGGAGCGCCGTGTCGGCTTCAAACGCCCTTAACGAGAGCTCTTCTTTTGAAATCATAACCTCTTGAAACACGGACAGAAATTCACGCGCCGAGTCGTATGACAGCATACGTCTGCTGTCAGAGCGTTAAAATGAATTATGGATCGAGAGTTGAACGAAACTTCCATCGCTCGTTACAAATAAATGAGCGGTCATGACATTCAGCTAATAGGTGCGTCCTTATCCTGTAATGCTCCAAAGGTCACAGACAGTGTAGATTAGGTGCCTGGAAATGGATGTTTCGTTGGTAACAGTTGCTTTGTGGTAGAGATTCTTAGGACCTCGTTTGTCTGTCATGCTCTTGAGAGCTGTTCGTTTTGGTTTCTGGAGATTGTGCAGACATCAGGGGATTTCGACATTCATTACCTTGGTGAGCCAGAAATACACCAAAAGAAAAAAAGGCCCTCTGTTGCAGAGTCAGCGTAGATTGTCTCTAAACATGAAACGCTTCTTTCGGCTGGCATCAAAATGTTCCTCTAATGCTGACAGCTCAAAACATTGTTCTGCTCAGTGTGCATTGTGGGAGTATAACCGTATATACTGAGGTGCCAGTTTATCAGGTACATCTGCAGTTTAGCTACAACGAACATCCATTTGATCAGGTACAGCTACCACAGACATGCCTAATACACTCATAGCAGCTCATTTTCATATATACTCATATCTACTACTGGAAATGGACTAGTTTTAAGTAATATCTGGTCAGAGGTGGTCCTGTGGTGAGCTCTTTCCATTGAGAAATGGAGGAGAGAAGGACTGGCCAAATTCGGTTGGTTTCTGATGGTTTGTAATACCAAAAAATAAAAAGAAATTCCCAATGTAATTGGTCCTAGTTTTGAACCAAGGGACCAGTAACTGGTTATAGGTGCATTTGATGGTCAAGGGCGGCTGTGAGCCCTTGACGCACCTACCGGCTGTCAGTCGGTAGAGTGGGTTGTCCACTAATCCACTAATCGTAGGGTTGGTGGTTCGAATTCCGGCCCGGGTGATCCCATGCCGAAGTGTCCTTGGGCAAAACACTGAACCCTAAGTTGCCCCCGATGGCAAGCTAGCACCTTGCATGGCAGCTCTGCTACCATTGGTGTGTGAGTGTGTCTCATTTGTAAGTTGCTTGTAAATGTAAATGTAAAATGATATTTCTGTAAAGCTGCTTTGAGACAATGTCCATTGTAAAAGCGCTATACAAATAGATTAAATATGGTTTTCTAATGCATTGCCCTACCCCATTTATCAATTCAATGGAATCACCAAAGAGGGGAAACTATGTAATATCTGATCACCTTTTGGTGATCTCTTTCTGTTGATTAATAGGGTGGAGAGAGGCTGGTCGGGTTGCTGTAGGTCTCTGGTGATTTGTAATGCTTTGCAAAAGTTTGTAATACCACAAACCACCAACAGGGTAGACTGGGAGTGGTCAGGTTTCTGCTGGTTTCTGGTGCACCGTAATGGTTCATAATACCACAAAATAGTAATTATCACAATGTAAATGGTACTAGTATTGAGTCGGGCGGGGGGGGGGGGGGGGGGGGGGCAGTGATTGGATCTGGGTGCATTTGATTGTTTTATGGATTTCTCTACCCTGTTTATCAATTCAGTGGGATCACCAAAAGACCACCTCTGCGATACTGTATCTGGACCTTTTTGGTGATCCATTAATAAATTGGGTATAGTGTTGCTGGTCAAGTTTCTGTTGGTTCCTCATGATTTGTAATGGAACATAATGGTTTGAAATGGTTTTTAATGGTTCATCATACCAGATATCACAATATAAACAGTCCTTGGGGACACTGACTGGTACTAGGTACATTCGACAGGGTTATAGCTCTCTAATGGATGTCCTACAAAGTCTAATGGTTTCTGAGGGTGCAATTTGGGTGATTTAATGGATGTTGGTAATATTTGGTTCTGGATTGGTGTCCCATACAGGGTGTATTCCTGTGTACATACATACAAAGTGTCCTATAAGGTAAAGACCTGATAGACTGGTCACTGGTTGTGGCTAGAAAGTTGCCGGACTTTGTAAACTGTCAACTCAGCATTCATATTCAGACACGTAAAAAAAAAGGAGGTGACGATATCTTCAGAACAGATTGCCTTTCGCAAAAATGGTCTCGGCCATTCCTCATGTTATTTAAATCCACTGGATGCATCTGCAGCTTAGTCGATTTTGAACAAGTTGAGAGCAAGGTGAAGAAAAAAAAGTGTCCAGTCTTGAGCTCCTTATATACATCATACATATCCTCATGTGGTCTTAAAATCCAGTGCTTCAACTGATAAAAAAAACCCCTCAGATGCAGCGATAAATGTTTCTTAAAAGCGTTCTGCGCAGATTAATGAGAACAGATGAGGTTTTTAGGTGACATTCACAGCTGCAGAGGTGGGATTGACAAAATTCTTACTCCTGATTGGCTGAATCAATGTCCACCACAGGAATGCTGTTTTCTTCATGCACCTGATTGGTCGATGGCTCTTGCTCGTCTACGCCATTATGCAGATGGTAGGATTCCTCTCCACTTTTCTTCACCTCTTCACCTTCCATCTCTCCATTTTTCACATCAGAAAGTGTCTCTATCTCATCATCTCCCTCTTCTTGCTTCCCGTTCGTCGATTTCTTTCCATCCATCTCTCTCCTCACTTCCGCCTCCACCTGCTCCACATTCTCATCCCTTTCCTCCAGGTCTGCTCGCTCTGTCTGCATCGCCTCTCCATCTGTCCCGTCGTTGTCTCCTCCATCGTTTTCGCTGTTATTCTCATTTGCCGTCCCTGTGTCCTCTTTTCCCTCCTTCCCCACTCCATCCTGGATCTTCTGATTGTCCAGCTCCTTCTCTGTTGCGTTCTTCTTCTTCTTGTTTTTCAGCGTGTCTTTCACCGAGTTCTTGCTGGAGTTCTTTCGGGTTCTGAAGATGATTTTCTGGAAGATAATATGTTGCAATTAGGTCGAGTACATTTAGCTTTCGATCAGAAAAGGCGGCGAGAAGCTCTCGACTAAGGTGTTGACGACGTGATAACAGGAGCTAACTTGTTTCACAGATGTTCTACAGCATTAAATGTAACCATGAATGGATAGAAAGTATGACATGCCGTTCTATAAAAATCACTGTAACACTTCATGACATGCTGTTAACTGAATAATAACATCCTGAAGTGTGTTATTCCTTACATAAAGAGATGTGAGCAGTCTATAGGCATGGTCATAGGTTCTGGGGTGAGTGGTGGAAATTTATCAGGGTTCAATCTATTCAACTCAGACTGCTATCTAGTGGCACAGGATTTACCCCTGGTGCTGTTGTACATTCAAATGGACACAAGTCCACTGCCAATAGGGTTATAATAATATTGCATGTACTCAACCAGAACTAATTAACACTGATGTCATTTATTAATTACTTTTGCACCCTGGTGTACGTTAGCCAGCGCTCTGAATGTTTGGGCAGCATTTGGATTATTCCATGGAGGAACGTTATTTGAGCTGAGTAAAGACTGTGTGTAGCACCTTGGAGTGTCTCCTCTTGAGGGGCAGTGTTGGTCTCTGGAAGAACACAATTTGCTTGGTGGACAGACTTCCGTCACTTGAGAAAAGAAAAAAAAAACACACACACACAAAAGAAAGAAAGAGCAAAGAAAAAGACATTAGCCGCGGTGCTGTGATTTATACGCTTCGAGGCTGGTTGCTCGTTAGGAATATTTACACATAACGGCTTTCTCTTTCAATAGTCTCTACGCCGTTCTGATCCGTTTTCGTCTGCTACACCTTCAATAAACGAAGACGTTTAAAGCTATAATATTCCGAGAAAGAGGTTCGGATGATTTTCAACCAGTTTTGCTCATCTGGATGATAGGCAGCGTTATGAAATACATGATGATATGCATACATATACACATTTACATTTACATTTATTCATTTAGCAGACGCTTTTATCCAAATCGACTTACAAATGAGACACACTCACACACCAATGGTAGCAGAGCTGCATGCAAGGTGCTAGCTAGCTTGCCATCGGGGGCAACTTAGAGTTCAGTGTCTTGCCCAAGGAAACTTCGGCATGGGATCACCCGGGCCGGGATTCGAACCACCAACCCTACGATTAGTGGATTAGTGGACAACCCTCTCTACCGACTGAGCCACAGCCGCCCATATACACTATATACCATTGGTCACCAGCCCTGTTCCTGGAGATCTACCTTCCTGAAGACTTTAGCTCCAACCATAATGGTGCCCACCTGACCGTCTAATTCGTGTAGCACACACACTACAGCTCAGCTGCTGTGGTTTTTTCAGTATTATTATTAAACGCTCAACAGCTTGCCATGTTTTCAGATTTTCAGTGTTGCAAAACAAGCCAGGATACAGTTGAAGCATGTGGATTTTCCTTATGAGGCTAATGCGAAAGAAAACAAGCTGGTAGACATGCACAAGGAAAACACACACACACTCTCTCCCTGTGAGCAAGATTCCCTTTTCTCTCTTTCCACCATTATGAGATATTTGGAGGTGGGGAGGTGGGGGGGTGTGGGAGGGGTAAAGATGAGCTGAGTTTGAGCCCTGAGCAGCAGGGTGCACCAGGTTTCTCAACTCATATAAAAGTCATATAAACTCATATAAATCCTCACGAGAAGTACAGTCCGAGAGTACACACACACACACACACACACACACACACACACACACACACACACACACACACACACACACACATTTGATCTGTGTGTATCTACACACACACTTCAAATAAGGTTTGGAATCCTCCGAGGAAGCCGACTTGTTTTTCTAAACATTCTTCATCTCCTCACACTCCCTTTCCCACCTCTCCCTCCTCCATTTCCCCCTTTTTCCTTCGTTCCCTCCCAACACACACTCCCACTCTCTCTCTCTCTCTCTCTCTCTCCATTTGAACCTCCTCTCATTCACCCCCTGCCTCCTTGCTCGAACCCTGTGCAGTAAAGCACTTAGAGGGTCCCTAATGTGGTCAAGACTTGAAAAAAAAATCCTCCACCTCACCTTCGCACAGCGGCATGCACACCCACGGTGCGACTCAGCCTGGGAGACTTTGCTGACATCAAATAGGCCTCAGATCTGTGGCACGAGCTGGCAATCAACACCGAATGCCTCGTTTACCCCCTGTCCACATCCCCCTCCCCCACACACCCGTTCCGCCGCTTTTCCTTTTTCCTTCATGCCTGATGTTTAATCTTCCTGCTTCAAAATCAAAGAGGGAAAATAGGACTCTGGGTAAGAAAGGGCTCACCCTATTAAAATGTAAACGACTTCATCCTTTCTGTCCATGCTGGAAACTAATCATTCATACAGATGCCAAAATTAAAAAGATGGGCTGTGCATCTCTCTACACGAGATGATACTATACATTATCACTGAGGTTACATATGAAAGACACATTTAAAACAGCAGATTTAATATCATATGGTTTAGAGCTGTATCGATGTGATACAATACGGTAATATAATTTAATATTTAATGCAATGTAAATAATTCTCTAGCCCATTTCGTCTTGATAATGGACAATGTTTTCATCACTCTAGGCCACACCTCTTTCACACTTACTAAGCCACGCCGTCTTCATTCTAGACTATACCTCATTCACTATAAGCCACACCCCGTTTACACTAGGCGACGCCTCATAGACTCTAGGCCACAATTCCTTCATTCTAGACTACAACGCATTCATTTGAGGCCACACCTCCTTTATTGTAGGCCACACCTCATTCAATCTAGACTACACATCATTCAGTCTAAGCCACACCCCCTTCATTCTAGCCTATGACTACATTGCTCTAGGCCACGTCTTCAATGCAGACACATAAACAGCACCTCCCTCTATGAGATGCAGAGGCCACACCTCCTTCACTGGGATTCACAGAGGCCACATCTCCTTTTTTTTGGACTGACAGGCACAGAGGGTGCCTGGTTTGATATGTAGAGAGAGACTGTGCCCCATTTGTTAACATACCAGAGGCCACACCTCCTTTACTCACACATGGGCCACACCTCCTCCACACACCTCATCGTTACACACTTATTCAGCAGCTAATTAAAATTCATCTAAAGCAGTCTTGAACATAATTAACTGATGTGTACAATCTTTGACCCTATGCATAACAACAAGGTCTTTATTATTTAGAAACCTGGTCTGATGATAGAACAGTGGTAAGGCATTAAAATCTTACGACGAGTCAAAGCAGACAATTAAACTTCCCTAATTAGTAAACAAGCATTATAGAGTATGCAACTACAAAGCATGAAACGTCTCATGAATCTAGGACAGCTTTGATTAATTAGCCATATTGGCCGGTGTTGTGTCGTGGCGTATGGTAAAGTTTAAAATAGGCCCATAATTAATCAGATGAGACAGTGGAATGGTAGGAAGGCTTGACAGGGTTTGGTAGATAGGGGTGGCGGGAGGGAGGGTTGAGTGCTCCGGGATCAGTTGAACACGGGTGGCTTTATGACAGATGGATGATCGTGCAGTGCACGCATACCACCAGAAGCTTCCAAGGACGGTTACACTGATCATCAATTTGCACCACTGACAATCTATTGCCTCAATCACATGCTAAAAGACCCGCTAACGTATTGTCCTGAATTCAGAGGTTCTGTGAATCCTGGGAGATTTACAATATGTTCACGGTTCATTCAAAATGAGAATAAAAATAAATAAATAAAAAAAAATCAACAGAATACGACGACTCTGAAATTTAGCACCACACAAGCACTTGCCAAAAACAGAGCCCTAAATTTCACAGCTGTCAAATGTACTCATAGAGTGTTCATTCGAGTTTAGATCGCACTGGAGAGAACTCTATCTTGACACGACTGTTGGAAAATCTGGGATCAGTGACAAACAGTAGTCCCACTGTGGTTCCTAACGCACCCATGTCAACTTCCCTCTTTCCTCTGAAATGTCATCACCTACATCACTTTCCTGCTGAAGGACACTTAACCTTGGCAGCACGCACAATGTTTTCAAAGCGCTTTCCTTATTATTTGTACAGTTTTCCGCCCTTTTAAGTATGTACAGCAACACATTAGCTTGCTAACCAGGCAGCATGGTAATTAGCTTGTAAGTTATGCCTGGTAACATTGTGTTGCTGCTTTAACAAGGGCATTTAAAACAAATAAAATAAAGGGTCATTTCTAAGGTCATTTCTAATGCTGACGTGACCCCTTGTCTCTCCGAGGACGCAAGTCATAAACTTGTCTTGAGTTGATAAACTATTGGAACAGCCCTTGGGGAGACAGGAGGGTTCTTCCGACAAACGACATTTACGACACTCAAAATAGTATTCGGATTCTCATTCCCACACTGTTACATGCAAGATATGAAGCCTAAATGTGCCCCCAATGTGTAACACACAATATTGTATATAAATCCCCAGTTAAGTCTATTAACTAGGCCTGAGCGCCACACTAGCTCTCTTGAGCTGTTCGGCAGGAAGAGACGCCGCTGCGGCAAATCGTCCATCATCCCTGCAGCTCCAGATCTGTCGACATGTCAAAACAACATGACTTATGGTTTAATCTTGAACTTCATCTGAAGGGCTTCAGCAGTTTGACTTGTACAATATATGGCTGTGACACTATATATTGAGACGGTAGTCGAAAATATCTACATCAGTAATGCAAACATAGCAGACTACATTTTTAAAATGTTTTAAGCTGAGAAAAAGGTATTTCTGGGCAATTCTCATATCACGGATGTTGACGTGTTACGTGTCTTATTGACTGCACAAGCTTAGCACTTCTTCGTGACCTTTAGGAAAAAATGAGACATTTATTTAAACATTTATATCATTTTTTAAAAAGATATTAATTTGTATTTTTCAGGTACAGCGCTAATTAGCAATGTTTCGGATGTGACATCAGAACGACTGAGGTGTTTAAGGAGAGGGTAATTTTAAAGACCTTTGCAGAATTGATACAGTATGAAGGATATAAAACATGGGTTTCTGGCATAATATATTAATTACTGTGGAAAATCTAGCGTTAAGGAGGAGGCATGTGACAGTCCTGTACAAACTGTAGAAATCAAGCCGTTATGAAACAACTGAAATAGAAATAATAATAAAAAAAAAACAACCAAGAAACACTAACGTTAAATATAGACAATTCAAAACACAATTATTTTTCCTATGTGTAAAACTTTATTATTGATTTGTAAGGGTGACATTTGTATGAAAAAAAAAAAGGAACCCCACCCTGCTCATCAGCCTGAGAACACCAGTTCTGGAGTGAAGCATGGTGGTGGTAGTGTCTTGTTTAGAATTAGCCTTGCTTCTCTGACTAATGGACAGGCTCGTCTAGACAGAGTTGGGGTTGTGCCATCTATTCATCCATCCTCTACAGCTTACTCCTTTCTCAGGGTCACGGGGAACTTGGAGTCTATCCCAGGGAGCATCGGGAACAAGATGGGGTACACCCTGGACAGGGTGCCAGTCCATCACAGGGCACAATCACATACACACTCATACACACATTCATACACTACGGACACTTTAGACACGCCAATCAGACTACCATGCATGTGTTTGGACTGGGGGAGGAAACCGGAGTACCCGGAGGAAACCCCCGACACACGGGGAGAACATGCAAACTCCGCCCACACATGGCCACGGTGGGACTCGAACCCCGGACCCTGGAGGTGTGAGGCAAACATGCTAATCGCTAAGCCACCATGCGGATCAATACTTGGGATAATAATTTTTTCATAACCAAACCTTAATTCTTCCAGAACTTTGTGCTGGTTTTGATAGCTCGCTGGTCTTTATAATGCTCTTTGTTTACATATGTGTAATCGCCGGGGTCTTCCAGAAACTGGACAAGTGTATTTATATTGATGTCACATGACAGTTTAATTGCACACCAGTTGACTCCATTGAACTAATTATGTGACGTCTAATTTAGGGGTTTGACAGCAATGCATTGTCATTTTTCCCTATCGATTTGATCTTATAAGCAGCCTTCAAATTTGTAAACAGGAACGGAAGACATGAGTGACATCAACTTCTTAATAAATATTTCAACGATCGGGATAATGGAAATCCTTCAGATATTCAAAGAGACGTTCAGTGTCCTCTGTCCTGGCAGAGCGTGTACGTTTGAAGCCAACAGTCTGTGACCTTTCTTTAAAGCGAGGCAGATGAGTTACTAATCGATCCAACCTCACTATGGTCTTTCTTTTAAGCCACGATGAGAGGTTTTGTAAATTGTTTTTCAAATTGGCTGGGGAAAATGTCAGCGAGATGCTCTGGAAAGGAGAGTGACGTGGAGAGGGCACGATGCTCACATTGTCGTATTATATAAAAATGACTGTTTTCTGCACTGGGTGTATTCGTTTATTTTTAAAGTGCAGCGGTGGAATTTGAACTTTTGCTTTTTAAACTCCCACAGAGAGAGAGAGAGAGAGAGAGAGAGAGAGAGAGAGAGACAGAGATATAAGAGAGAGAGAGAGGGAGAGAGAGACAGAGAGAGAGCGAGAGACACAGAGACAGAGACAGAGACAGAGAGACAGAGAGAGATACATAGAGAGACAGAGAGAGAGACAGAGATAGAGACAGAAAGACAGAGACAGAGAGCAAGACAGAGAGAGAGAGACAGAGACAGAGAGCAAGAGAGAGAGAGAGAGAGACAGAGACAGAGATATAAGAGAGAGACAGAGGGAGAGAGAGAGAGACAGAGAGAGAGTGAGAGACACAGTGAGAGAGACAGAGAGAGAGAGAGTGACACAGAGAGAGAGAGAGAGAGAGAGAGAGAGCGACACAGAGACAGAGAGACACAGAGAGAGAGACAGAGAGAGAGAGAGAGAGAGAGACAGAGATAGAGAGACAGAGAGAGACAGAGATAGAGACAGAGACAGAAAGACAGTGACAGAGAGCAAGAGAGAGAGAGAGAGAGAGAGAGACAGAGAGAGAGAGAGAGAGACAGACAGACAGAGACAGAGAGACAGAGAGAGAGATAGAGACAGAAAGACAGAGACAGAGAGCAAGAGAGAGAGAGGGAGACAGAGAGAGAGAGAGACAGAGAGACAGAGACAGAGAGCAAGAGAGAGAGAGAGAGAGACAGAGACAGAGATATAAGAGAGAGAGAGAGGGAGAGAGAGAGACAGAGAGAGAGCGAGAGACACAGATAGAGAGACAGAGAGAGAGAGACAGAGAGACAGACACAGAGAGAGAGAGAGAGAGAGAGAGAGAGCGACACAGAGAGAGAGTGACACAGAGAGAGAGAGAGAGAGAGAGAGAGAGAGTATTATACTATACAATGGCATACCTATTGTCAGGCTACAAAGAAGACAAAAACGCACTCTGGCAGAATGTGCTGTTGAAAATGATAGTTTTTTTTTTCAATTCACACGGCGACTCATTTTCATCAGACTATTCCATTTCCTGCCTCCGGAACTGAGAATTCATTTCCAGTGTAATGTGTGAGGATTGCAAGTCATGCATATTTTTTTTTTTCTGGGAAATTGTATGGAGGGTTTGTAGAAGACGCGCATGTTGTTTTCTGAAAAACAGACTAGAACGTCTATTTGAAAAGAGAGCTACCTGTTGGTCTTGACGATGGGTGTGGGCAACACACAGGTGAGCCTCCATCCGAATGAAGCCAGAGACTGCAGCAAAGGGATGTAGTCCGTCTTCACCTGAACCCCCTGTACAAAATAGAGAGTCCGAGTCAGAATTCAGAAACCGATTCGAGTCGGACTTACAACAAACAGACTTACAGTCTGCATCGGGATCTAAGCTGGAGTCAGAATCCAAATCAGAGTCAGATTGAGGGTCAAATACAGAAAAATCAGAGTCAGGTTCGTCTTCAGTATCAAAGTCACAATCAGACAATCAAAGTCAGAGTAATAATCAATAAGAAATCAGAATAATAGTCAGAGTCAGAGTCAGACTTAGAATAAGAGAAAAAAGAATCAGAATCGGAGAAACAGTCAAAATCAGGGTCAGATTTATAAATCCGATTCAGAATTCAAATCAAAGCCAGATTAGAATCAAGGCAAAATTAGATTCGGTCTGTGAATCAGAAGTGCAATTAGAGACAGAATCAATCTAAGAATCAAAATCAGAATCTGATTTAGAGTCCAGTTCAAACATGTGACTCAGAAGAAGTACTAGAGTCCGGCTTAGAATCAGGCTCAGAGCCAGACTCAGAATCAGATTCAGAGTCAAACAGAATCCAGATAACAAAAGTTTGCTTCCCATCCATCCATCCTCTACCGCTTACTCCTTTTCAGGGTCACGGGGGACCTGGAGCCTATCCCAGGAGGCATCGGGCACAAGGCGGGGTACACCCTGGACAGAGTGCCAGTAGTTTGCTTCCCATACAGAAATAATTAGGTCACAATTACTGACAAAAGTAAAACAACACCAATGACCTCTGTTGTTGATGAACTGACCCCCCCCCCCCCAAGGCAACCTGTTTCTTTTCAGTTTATTAGCCAGCAAGACCCTCCTGTGGTGATCTTATATAGCTAGCTAAGTTAGCATTATCATGTGTTCAGACTGTTGAAGTAGCAAGCTCCTAGCACTAAGGACACATCTCAAACTCTTACAGGAGATTCTCTACTCTTGTGTCCTTGGGAGTTTGGTTTAATTAGGAAACTTGGCAGGAACATTTTTCCCCAAGAACACAAAGTCCGGTGTTTGCATTCTTGGTATAAAGAAACAGCCACTGAATCAGCACTGTGCAAGGAAGATATGACTTACCAAGAATTTGTCTTGCCCGGTGCTCAACAGAGGAACATAAGTTAAAGTTAGGTATCTACCTGTGTTGTACTTATCAATACATATATATATATGTATATATATGTATATATATATATATATATATATATATATGTATATATATATATATACATATATATAT
>JAFFST010052455.1:263008-284024 GCA_022414735.1 Noturus placidus
TATATACACACACACAAACACACACATTATATATGTGCTGTAGATTGAACAGTGTAATAAAGATTTTTATAATATGTGCTCATTTCACAGAACACACACACATACACACACACACACACACACACACACACACACATATATATATATATATACATACATATATACACATATATTGCACACATATATACTAACACATACACACACACACACACACACACACACACACATATATATATACACATATACTGTATACACACATATACATATATATATACACATATACGTATATATATACCTATATACACACACACAAACACACACATTATATATGTGCTGTAGATTGAACAGTGTAATAAAGATTTTTATAATATGTGCTCATTTCACAGAACACACACACACACACACACACACACACACACACACACTTGATTACTTCTCCATGGCTAATCCATTTCCATTTCAGGCGATCATATTTCTTATGAATAAATTGTAAAATCCAGATAATTAAAAGCATTTGTGATGGTAATGAAATTCACCTCAATCCTGGTCTGTGATTAATGATTTTAAATAAAACTATCTGGGTTTTAAGCTCCTCTGAAGTTTATTATAAAAGACTTTGAATTCCAAATAAGCCTGAAATAAAAGGATTGATTATCCTCAGGGTTTATAAGGACAGATGTTAAAGTTAATGCTAATTAGAGAGGAAATAGTAGATGCAAGTTTTAAAATAAATTCGTCTCTCAGGATTCACCAAATAAGGGTTGTTTTTGTGAAAGTGTGTGGTTTCAGTGAGCTCGCTGCTGCGCTCGTCTCAATAACAGCCAAGTCAACAAGACACTGTGGTTTAACTGTAGCTGTCCTCAAAGGAAACCATGTCGCGTGTCAATCCGGCATTCGTTTGC
Organism: Noturus placidus; assembly: GCA_022414735.1. Classification (NCBI taxonomy): domain Eukaryota; kingdom Metazoa; phylum Chordata; class Actinopteri; order Siluriformes; family Ictaluridae; genus Noturus; species Noturus placidus. Next base: position 263,911 of record JAFFST010052455.1, read on the forward strand.
ACGTAGACAGACACTCAGACCTAACGCAAAGCACACACACACACACACACACACACACACACATGGCTAAAGTTACAGCTTTACCTCCAAGTGTTAACACTGGAGACTCCTTAAATAAACTTCTCCTTTCACCGTATTAAATATTACGTCCACCTGTGTAAGCTGTCACTATAGAACGAGTGCATATCCTGCCTATTCGCTCGGTTATTACAGGCCACTAAGTGGAATGTTTTGTTGTTTACATTTACATTTATTCATTTAGCAGACGCTTTTATCCAAAGCGACTTACAAATGAGAGCACACTCACACACCAATGGTAGCAGAGCTGCATGAAAGGTGCTAGCTTGCCATCGGGGGCAACGTAGGGTTCAGTGTCTTGCCCAAGGACACTTCGGCATGGGATCACCCGGGCCGGGATTCGAACCACCAACCCTACGATTAGTGGATTAGTGGACAACCCGCTCTACCGACTGAGCCACAGCCGCCCGTTGTTCCTACATTAGGAGCGTAAAGTTGATGAAAATATTTTATTAGTTTTTCATAACTGATCAAATGAAGCCTCTCTTTATGGAGCCCCTGAGCCACAGTTACATCAGTAGATTTACCCTTTTGCCCAGACGGGAGTGTATTGCTGTATTTGACAGTGTGTGAAAACGCTGAGGCAGACTTCACAAGCTTAAACGCACGCACGTGTGTTTATTTACATTGGCCCGAGCAGCAGCGGCGGCTCCTGGAGGGATGGGAGATAAGGTGAGGATGTGTTTGTGTTGGAATTGGGCCTGGTGGTGGGTTTTGGGTTACACATCGGCACACATAAGCAGAATCCTTTAAAAAAAAGAAAAGAAAAGAAATGATTTGTGTTGACTCAGCAGTATCTTCCTCTGTAACCATGGCAGACCGAAGCCAAACCAAAACAACATTTAATATTCTGGGTCTTTTGAGGTCTCATATCTAGAACGACACATATTAAATTTTCCAAAACAACATAAGCACGATATTTAATACTTGTGCCTTGAGAACTATAATGTATTTTGTGCACGATACTTTCTCATTTAGAATACAAAGCATCTCAGAAGAATATAAAATTTACATCGAGAAATGTTTAAAGGTTCTATGTAAAAACCCCAGAAGACTCCACATTAGGAAATGTTTTAAGTAGAACTCATTCATAAAGTAAAGCATTCAATGAACCCTTCCTTCCTGTTTTCTTTCCTTCCTTCCTGTCCTCTTTCCTTCCTTCCTGTTTTCTTTCCTTCCTTCCTGTCCTCTTTCCTTCCTTCTTGTCTTCTTTCCTTCCTTCCTGTCTTCTTTCCTTCCTTCCTGTCCTCTTTCCTTCCTTCCTGTTTTCTTTCCTTCCTTCCTGTCCTCTTTCCTTCCTTCCTGTCTTCTTTCCTTCCTTCCTGTCTTCTTTCCTTCCTTCCTGACTTCATTCCTTCCTTTACTCTCTTCCTTCCTTTCTTCCTCTACTCTCTTCCTTCCTTCCTTCCTCTACTCTCTTCCTTCCTTCCTTCCTTCCTCTACTCTCTTCCTTCCTTCCTTCCTTCCTTCCTTCCTTCCTTCCTTCCTTCCTTCCTTCCTTTCTTCCTTCCTTTCTTCCTTCCTTCCTCTACTCTCTTCCTTCCTTCCTTACTTCATTCCTTCCTTCCTCTACTCTCTTCCTTCCTTCCTACCTTCCTTCCTCTACTTCCTTCCTTCCTTCCTTCCTTACTTCATTCCTTCCTTTACTCTCTTCCTTCCTTTCTTCCTCTCCTGTCTTCTTTCCTTCCTTCCTGTCTTCTTTCCTTCCTTCCTGTCCTCTTTCCTTCCTTCTTGTCTTCTTTCCTTCCTGTCCTCTTTCCTTCCTTCCTGTCTTCTTTCCTTCCTTCCTGTCTTCTTTCCTTCCTTCCTGTCCTCTTTCCTTCCTTCCTGTCTTCTTTCCTTCCTTCCTGTCCTCTTTCCTTCCTTCCTGTCCTCTTTCCTTCCTTCCTTCCTTCCTTCCTTCCTTCCTTCCTTCCTTCCTCTACTCTCTTCCTTCCTTCCTTCCTCTACTCTCTTCCTTCCTTTCTTCCTCTACTCTCTTCCTTCCTTTCTTCCTTTACTCTCTTCCTTCCTTGCTTTACAGAAAACTTACCATTAGGTAATGTTCTAATTAAAAACTTATTTAGAAAGTTATAATTGTAAATCTTCCTCCTTTCCTTCTTTCCTTCACTCCCTTTCTCTTACCTTCATACCTAATCTTTCCATTTCTTCATAAATTTCCTTGCAATAAGTGTAACCTTTTACAGAGTCTTTACCTTCTTCCTTCCAGAATGACACATCTATGCTCTTATTTTAAAAATATTTTTTTGGTGCCTCTAGGGGAACGCTTAAACGTCTTATATAGAACCACACCGAGTCTTCCCATAGCAGCACGGGTTCTAAGTAGAGCCATTTCAGTAAGCAGATTTTATTTTATTAGTAATTGTGATTTATTGCTATTTTATTTTTTTTTTCATTGTAACCTCAAAAATCTATATGATATTTGTTTGTTGTTTACTTTGAATAGATTCAGCAAACTATTAGAAGAAGCGGCATTATTATTATTATGAATGCTGTCCCAGGTCAAGTTTATTTGCCTCTTGTGGTCAGGCATATTGGACTTTAATTCACACATAACAAAACAAAAAGTAATGGTAGACAGTAAATACACACACACACACACACACACACACACACACACACACACACACACACACACACACCCCATGTTTTCCTTCCTGAACTCAACTGAGCATATCTTTATTATAAAAGAATTTGGGTTCTGTTTCATGTCCACATATTTTGTTCTGCACTTACATCTTTTCTGCGGAAATGTGAAAACTGGGACACCGTGTACATACAAACATCGGTGCTTTTGAATCTCGTTACAACCACATCAGGAAGGAAAATACAGACTTCTACAGTTTAATATGTACAGTACTCTCATTCGAAACTGAAGACACTGTCAGGTGAAGTAACCTCTGATTTCAGTTACACCCGTTTGATTCTTAATTTACGTTTATTTCCATCCTTCATGTCCAGCTATATAGATATGGATTCATGCAAGTGAAAATTGTCCCTTTGAAAACACTGCTGCATGTTTTTCTCACCTGTGCAGGAGTTGGACAGGAAAGCACTGCCAAAGGACACATTTTAATGATCTGTCTGCTTTTCTGATATCACAGTGCTCCGACGCCTACGTCGACCTTCAGACTTACTTGCTTATGCTGTAGGAAGTGGTGCAAATTAGACACTTCATACTAGACTATGTTTATGATCTGGGCTTTAATGACTCTTTATGAGAAGCCTTATTGGCATCGTGATGTCAAAGCATTAGGCCAAATCTAACCGTATATCTAATCAGATTTCTGATAAAAAAAAAAAAAAACAACCTGTGCTTTCGCTGGCTGACAAAATATTAATTTCCCTTTTCAAACAGTGCCACGTCTTGCCCAGATACATAGAACAATAAATAGAACATAGATGAAGATATTGCTGAATATATTCATGATTGTAGCTCAGCGCCAACTCTATCCAATGCCTGATGAAAGCTAATTGGTTAATAGTGGCCTTGATTTTTAAGTAATCAGGTCGTCATCAAAAATCCGCATACAGATGAGGACAAAGATGCAGTACACCAAATTTCAGCCCAATCGGCCTTATACTTCCAGAGAAACTGTTATCTGAACTGAACTCCACCCCCTAAACTTATGTACTGTAAATGAGAACATAGTGATGCATGCTGCTCAGTTTTGCTTTAAGAGTATAACAATGGCTCTCCGGCAGTTCTGGGTTTTTAACTCACAACCTTCCACGACGTCTTCTACACTTAAACCAAAAATCATCTACACATGAGTTTATGGAGATGTTGGAGATCCTGGTCCTTCTGCTCTCCGGACCTGCATGATTGGTCTCGGAGGTCCTACTTCTGGATGGAGCTCTCATCTACTCCAAATCCAGATTGCTGGGACAAAGGCTTCTTCTAAGCCAAACAGATTACATATCGATCAATAATTGTCTCTTTAATAATATCTGTTGTGACCCAGATGAGGATGGGTTCCCTTCTGAGTCTGGTTCCTCTCAAGGTTTCTTCCTCTTAAAACATCTTAGGGAGTTTTTCCTTGCCATTGTCGCCACTCAGTGTATTGCTCAGTTGAGATAAATTTCTCACTTTTACTGTGTGTGTACTGTGTTTATATTCCTGTAAAGCTGCTTTGAGACAATATCTATTGTAAAAAGCGCTTTACAAATAAAATTGAATTGAATTGAATTGAATAGAGGTTAAACAATAAAGACCAAAGGTGCCAATAGTAGTGAAGGGCACGTGTATGTAGTGACTCATAGACATAAATGTGTGCAATAAATGACTCGTTAAAACATCTACGATGAATGCCCAACAAGTCATGTTGAAGAATCAAGAGAACCGCACGAAACATTAACCAAGCATTAGATCTCTCCATAAAACTGCAAGTCATTTGAAAAGATATGAGTTTCCGCAGAGATTGAATTTTCAAAACGTAGCTCTGGGCATTTTTGAGTAGTCGGTGCATTTTATCCAAACATATCTCCAGGCTCTGTTCCCGCTGTGTTTATTAGTGGAACGTTCTGGATACAGGGTACATACATATTGTCATTTTGTGTGATAAACGCTGCAATATCTGCAAAAAAAGAGGACTGGATCTGTAAGCGGTAATTACAGTCTAAAAACAGAACCATCCATTCAACACCTCTTCAAGTTCTGTAGCTGTAAAATGTCAAGCTGACACGTGCAAGAATTCCCATCACACTTTCAGCACGGAGCTCTACCGACGATCACTACTTTCAGTCGACTATTATTTTTTTTAAGGAAAGTAGTTTGGGTCTTCAGACAGATTTGAAAATCACAAAGTGCATTTTCAAAAACGCTGCTTCTGAGACAGTGGACATCTGGAGTCTAATAAAATGCTGTGAAGATGGTTCCCTTTTCAGTGGCTTCAAACTAATAAGTACGCTGCCAAGGAGTAAATCTTCAAGGATTAGTCCTTGCGGGAATTGTAAACGGGAAAAACGTTGGCCGTGCACTGATAAGACTGGGTCTTCATTGCATTATATGTCCAAGGTTGCCTTGCCTATTGATTTTCTTCAAGGAGCAAGAATAGAGTGTGTGCTCAATTTGAATCGTGTTGTACATGACATGCCTCGTTTTTACCCCATGCAATTCCAAACACTCTTGCGTTTCCAGTGGTTAATGAAAATTGCTTCATCAAGGGCATTGGGTGACATTTGAAATGGAAAAAAGACAGGAAATGTACTTATTTAAAGTGTGTCAGTATGTGTGTTCCTTCGTCCCATTACACATTGCCTGTTGGAATAATTCATGCTGCTAATCTGGGAACAATCGACATCAGAATCCTGGCATCCTGCAAAGGTCCTGGTCGTGAAATCATATCATGTCGGATAGAAATGTCAACGTAATATCAATCGTGTTGTTTTTCTACGTGTTGTTAACTAGCGAGCAAGACCGGTCACGGCACAATGCATAGCGGTTGAGAAGTGTGTGAAAGATAGACAGATCGAGTAAATAAGAAAGGCGAGGAGAGCCACAGGCTGGAGAATCTCAAAACTCGATTACTGTGATAGCATCAGTATACACAACGATTCTGACAACACGCCCACACACACATATTAGCGCATCACAAACAGATCCGAGTGTGTCCGCTTTGGAATGATTCGATGGAGACCTGGCACAACAGCTCATGTGAACAAAACATGTCTGGGGTTCAAATCCTAGCAACATTAATGCCACTCAAACAGGTGGAGCTGACCAGAAATCCCATTTACCTTCACCTCACTGTTTATCCTTCATTTCTTTTCGAGGGGAAGCTGTTTAGGCCCTCGAGTACATTCGAGCCGATCATATTTCCGAATGAAAATATCTGCATGCTCGGAGTGAAGGCGCTGGTAGTCACGGTTGACGTAGGCAGATCCAAGTCAAAACAGTCAGGCGGAGGAAAACTCCCCGCTTTGTTCCACGTTCACGTTTGAGCCTCTAGCTCCATCACTCAAGATGTAAGGAAGACATGCATCAAGACTTTTCTCTGTCCTGGACCCAGATGGTCAGAAAAAACTTCCCCAGGCTGTCTTTAAATGAAGACTAAATACACGATCACTTTCAAAAGCATGTAAATGAGCACTAAAAATAACCCCAAAACCCCTCGAATTGTATTGGTTTTGTTGCTGTAATAAATCGTTACTCATTCTACCAAGGTTTTAACTTGATATCATTCTTAGACTTGGACCTATTTGTACTAGCACGAGGTTATGCTTTTTACTACAAAGACAAGCCCAAGACCAAGACTAGTAACAGCAGTATAAACATTCAAAAACAAAGCAACAAAGACACAATACATCCAACCAGGTATATAAACTGAGACACAGGTGTGACAAACCAGACACAACAATATAACTCATAAGGGAATGCAGGTGCTAATTACAGTCAAGAGTCGAGATCAGCTCTTATATTTTTACCAGAATGCCAAGTGGGCGAGCCCAGAAGAGAAATGTTCACTCACGGACTCCAATCTAATCTCCAATGTGCAAACGTGCATGCGAGGGAGTCATACAAACACTCAGCAATGACGTACAACTAAAATGCTTGGCAAACCCACTGATAAGTAGAAACATGAAATTCCTCCAATAATTCGTCCACCCATACTAGAACAAATTCTACCTAACCCTTAAAGGTATACTTTTAATTAATTAATTAATCAATTTGTATAGCGCTTTTTTACAATGGACATTGTCTCAAAGCAGCTTTACAGAAATATCATTTTTACATTTACAAGCAACTTACAAATGAGACACACTCACACACCAATGGTAGCAGAGCTGCATGCAAGGTGCTAGCTTGCCATCGGGGGCAACTTAGGGTTCAGTGCCTTGCCCAAGGACACTTCGGCATGGGATCACCCGGGCCGGGATTCGAACCACCAACCCTACGATTAGTGGATTAGTGGACAACCCGCTCTACCGACTGAGCCACAGCCGCCCTATGCCAAATGTACAACCCTACAATAGAAGGTCTGCTCATCAGAAACGGCTCCAAATGGAAACCCAGTGAACTGGTGGTGCAGTAGGTAGTGTTAAATATTAAAGTATGAAATATTTTCATACGGAGCCACAAGACTGGAATACACACTTACCGCATTGTCATTTTAATCAAAAATCACCTAGCAAATCTTTTGATTTACAACCTCAAGTCCAAAAAGTTTGGACACTGTGTAAAATGTTAATAATAACAGAATGCAATGATATGTTATTCACAACAGAACACAGCAAACATATCATAGGAGAGCATCTTAGAGAGGCAGAGCCTTTCAGAAGTAAAGATGGGAAGGCCACTGGAAGCCATCTTTACTTGTACCTCTCTAAGATACTCTTTTTATACCCAATCATATTACTGACCGGTTGCCAATTAACCTCCAGATGTTTCTTTTGAGTAGCACTTACCTTTGCAGCCGTTTTATTGCCCTCGTCCCAACGTTTTAGAGACGTGTTAAATTAAATAAAAAAATTTTAATAGCGCTTTTTACAATGGACATTGTCTCAAAGCAGCTTTACAGAAATATCATTTTTACATTTACAAGCGACTTACTAATGAGACACACTCACACACCAATGGGAGCAGAGCTGCATGCAAGGTGCTAGCTTGCCATCGGGGGCAACTTAGGGTTCAGTGCCTTGCCCAAGGACACTTCGGCATGGGATCACCCGGGCCGGGATTCGAACCACCAACCCCACGATTAATGGATTAGTGGACAACCCGCTCTACCGACTGAGCCACAGCCGCCCACATTAGATAAATCTGGAGCATTTTTCCTAGAATGAGTTGTCACCCAATCAAAATGTGCCAAGTCAATGATGAAGTATGTTACTATGTGATGTCCTGTGATGTCATGTGTTGCGGTCATGAATATCAAAACGACCTTTTTTTTCTCCTTTTTTTAAAAAAACAATGATACATCTACTCACTATTAAACATTTGATATAATATCTACGTTCTATTGTGAATAACATACGGCTTTATGAGATTTACAAATCATTGCATTCTGTTTTTATTGACATTTCATTAGACTTTACACAGCTTCCCAACTTTTTTGGAATTGGTGTTTTATATGTAAAACAAGCTTTCCATGAGAACATATTTAAAAAAAAAAAACAATATTATGCATGCTTTTGTATATCAGCTTTGCCCCCCCTCCCCCTTTCTTTCTTGTGTTGCGTAAAAAAAACAGGTAGATCCAGACCACAGTATGTTTCTGGTCTACGTCCAAATAGGCAGTGTGGGACTGAATTCAACTCTGTGAAATGTTAACCATGCAGTTGAGTAAACTTAATGTCGCCTCTTGGATAATTGCTACCATAAAAAGGCATCTTGTTTTCCTGGACATGTTCTTTTGTACGTATATGGCAGTATGGAACACCCGAAAGAGCTGACTCACGTTAATAATGGTCCACTGTTCGACCACAATGGCGTCGTAGTTTGTACTTGCAACGGAGTCTCCCTCTTGGAAAATAAACACGCTGTCGATGACCTTAGGCAGCTGATCTGCAGGGGAAAAGAAGTGGAAGTTAAAGATGTGAATCTAACAGCATGGGTCAAACCAGAGGAGTTAATCTAACAGGAAACACAGAGTAGACAGTAATGATGTTCTGGACAGATAAAAAAAGAAGGTGAGAGGTAATAAAGATCTGCAGTGAGAAGAAAGACACCTCAGGGTACAATTTCAACTGTTCATCCATAGTGAAACTAGCTTTTAACTAATGAAAGGCAGCTCTAATTAATAGCTGGCCCTCTTGATATGAACCACGACTATTGGAACACGTTCAGTATAAAATAAAGAAGCCACAAGAGGCTCGTTTTTGAATTTACGTTTGGCATCTGAGATGGCCCCTGCTGTCCCTTCGCTTGGCCCTGATTGAGATACATTACCATGAGTGTACTGTTAATAAACTCTGCAGGAGGCGATATACATGCACCGGAGAGTCTGGTGTTATTTTGGGTCGAGTGTTGTCTCCTGCTTTCTCATCTCAGTTCCTCCATCTTCACTCTAATACTGTTTGTGTCTGCTTGCCAAGCCTCTTCAGATTTCATTAGTGAAGCTCAGGAAGGCGGGGTAGGGGGGGGGGGGGTGGAAAAATGGTTAGACTCAGGAGAGATAGAGGAAGAAAGATATGACGAGGGGGCGGGGACGACAATGGGAGGAAAAACCTATTTAAAGCTTGATTCACTCGACTGAAGACATCTCAGTGCCCTTTTCAAACCGTCCCGACCACCGTACGTCAGCTGTAATTGGAACAGTCCACTTTCAAGACCATTTTGATCGTCTCTAGACCTTGAGCATCTGCATAATTATCATTTGACATGTCAAGAGATGCTGATAGGGATCAGCAAGGAAAGAGAAAAAGTCCATTTGACCAGTCCAGTGCTATGCCAATTGATCATGACTACCTGATTTGAGTTCTCCATTACCCACACCCCTGATCGTTGCACTATATATCTTGTTCTATAAATACTGCATATGACTGATTTACATATAGATGGCATTGTGATGTATCGTGTAGCTGCCTCACAGCTCCAGGGTGCCTGGTTCAATCCTGAGCTTCACATGTTCTCTGTTTGACTGTGTGGTTCTGCAGTTCCTTCACACCAGGAAGTGGACTGAACATGTTAAATCACCTGTAGTTGTGAAAGTGTCCCATTCAGACTGTATTCCTGTGCCACGCCCAGTTTCCCAAGATAGGCTTGGACTCTGATCAGGATAAAGTGGTTCTGATCCTGGTCCTGTTATACTTGTTCTTTATTCAACTGTTTCATATCTGGTTTCTAATCTAGAGTTCTTTTAGGACGGGACTTTGTTTTCCAGGGGGACGTTAGAGAAATTCATGTTTCCCAGACGTACTTTCCGATTTGAATTTGACGTCTGTGCCCCAGTGTTTTTCAGTACCGAATGCAATGATATTTTTTCACAGCGCTTTTCCTGGTGTGTTTTGGCCAACGTGAACTACCGTAGAAGCTCTTACTAACACACACGTTTTCTGTTTGCTACATGCGATTCAGGAGATGTTTTTGCTACGCAACAAAGACATAAAATCATCAACAAGAAGAGTAAATCAAATCACTTCAACTGGTAAGACTGGCCAATGTAATATCAGTGTCATATGACCTTACGCAATGTACGCATCCAGAGCACGTGATCTTCTGCAATGCCCAGATGTACAAAACATCTGGGCACTCCAACCTCTGTAATAAACATGGTGATGTTAGTCCCATCTGAATCTGTACATGGAATCACAGACGTCAGGTGATAAGAATTGTAACTCAACCTTCCCGTCCAAATAGGACTTAGTATTATTCGCCCATCTGTGTTCCGACTCTTAGGGCTCTATTTATTTATTTTAATGAATTAAGGTCCTCGGTCTAGGTTCTTTAAGAAGCTATTGGGCATGGATTTGCCATGGACTCAGTATGACTTTTGGAAATACTTGAATAACATCTCTGACTCATGTATATTTTAAAAAGCACTCGTGTTAGTGATACACCAGGATTAAATATGACACGTTCATCTAGGAAGCTTGGGTTGCTGGGCAGATTTTTAAGAAGGTCAGCATTCACATTTTATGCAGGATTAATGTCTATTACGAGTGTACTACGCACTCATGCTTGAAGGGGTGAATACCAGACGTTGCAGTGAGTGTAGGTGTGCACATGTTTGTGCATCTGCCTCTCATCTTTCAGGAAATTTAGCCTCATTCATTGTTAACAATTTTTATTGATTCTCATACACTTTTCAGAGTACAACAAGATATATCAATACAGAATCAACATAGAATCAACATTTTTTTTTTTTACCCCGATAACAGATTACATATGATCAATTTACCTATGATTCATGTACATGTGATTTAATTACATATGATTCATTTTCATAAATCCATACAGAATCAGAAATTTAGCCTCATTCAGACGTGTTCCTTTGTGTCCCTCCGAATAAAAGAAAGTCAGCTGAGGTGTCTTCGAGAATTCCTTTCAGAGCAGTATAGTATATGCCTTAGTGGAAATTCATACGCAAAATACCTCTGCCTCGCTCGGCGTCTGAATATAGAAGGTGCGGCATGAATAGTTATGCATATGAATGTGTCACAGCTGCGGATACTAATCCGTTTCTGACGAGGGAGAATAGGAGGAACAGACGAAAGGAACCTTTTAGTCCACATTGTCCTTGTCTTTTTGAGTCACCATGGAGCAGGAGTAGTTTAGCAGTGGGGTTCACGTGGCTTTCCTGATGAGTCTGACGCCGTATGAAATTTTCACCTGGATCTGAATCGACAAATTCAACAAATGGCTGACCTCACCATAGTCTAAATCATGAATGCAGCTGTAAAGTGTGTGTGTAACAGTTTAACAAACATCTTTCTTATCATGCCATCGATTAGACCTTGTGATAAAATGCAGCGCTCAAGCCTAACAGCTTTGTTGTTGAACTACTGATAGATATTAGATTTTAGCTCTCCATCTAATATCCTGTCAAAGGAAAGAGACAATACGTCTTCCTGGAGTTGGAAATGGACGAACCTTAGCAGCAGAGCAAACAACAATAACAACAACAACAACAATAACAACATCAACAACATCAATACCCACTAAGCTCCAGAGAAATCCATCAGGAGTTCCTAATCCGTCGCCAAACTCATCCCAGATCCGCCTGTGTAAACAGATTAGAAGAGATACACTATACTTCCTTAGTCTTCTTCTGTCAAAATTGGCTGTAGGTTGTGCCTACCCAGAATCCTCTGGGTTCCTGAGTTCCTGTCACATTCTCACATCATATCTGAAGAAGGTCCAGGTTGGGATTTTAGAGGAGTGTGTGTGTGTGATAATTCAAAGCACTCAGGCCAGAGTTTCTTTTAACAGGAAAATACAGAGCCGAATAAAAAGATGAGCTCATTTTGCAAAGATCCGAGCCGTGTGGTTTGATAACGCGTACGCTTTTGACTTCTGCAATTAGACGCTGATATATAAAGTACACACTCTGCTAGCGCTGCGATAGCGCACTATTAAACAAGTCGTCAGGACTCTTCGAACACCTCCTTGCCTTGCCCGCTTTGCTTGACTCCAGCACAAACATGCCCTTTATCACCAATCAGAGCGATTATCTTCAAGTCTTTCAAACTCAAACATTTCAGCTTCTACTAGGAGACATTTTTGCACATTTACGTTTACACTTTTATCCAAAAGCGATTTAGAAGAAAAACGGAGTTCAGTTTAATCTGTCTTCTGTGTTGGAAAACTTAAAGCTACAGCTTTACCTCAGACTGTTGGAGACTGGAGACTCCTTCCATAAATGTAAAAGAAACATCTCCTCACAGAAAACTCCACCGTATGAACAATTACGTCTTTATTTTTTAAAAGGCGTCCACCCTAGACGTCCATATGTAAGTTGTTACTATAGAAATGATAACATATTAGAATGCATGAATTATAGGCTATATAAACCACAGTGGACTCCGGTTTCCTCCCCCAGTCCAAAGACATGCATGTTAGGCTGATTGGCGTGTCTAAAGTGTCCGTAGTGTGTGAATGTGTATGTGATTGTACCCTGTGATGGATTGGCACCCTGCCCAGGGTGTACCCCGCCCTCTGCCCGATGCTCCCTGGGATAGAATCCAGGTTCCCCGTGACCCTGACGGAAGTGATATAGAAGATGGATGGAGGGATGGATGGATGGAATTATAGGCCTGCAAATCTGTCTCAGAGCTGCGGTTATAGAAAATGAATAAACACCTTCTGACCAATCAGAATAGAGAATGTTGTGGTATAATAAAATTTAACAAGACTTTCAGGTTCAGGAATAGCGGATAAATGTCTTAATGGAAAGAAACAAAAGGTTTTCCCAGTGTGAAAACAGGATGTGAATTACTTTGGTGGTCAAGCTAATGATGCCCATTCTTCTCTCCAAATTGGCCGCTTTGCCAAGGGAACATGAATTCGAAGGTGGTTAACGTCATAATATCTCCAACCACACATAGTCATTCTTTATCTCTATGACTTTAAGGAGTCTTAAATCTCCAGGGTGTTTCTTTAAAGTGAAAACGAGTCGAATAACACTCGTCGTTTCTGATTGCTTATTCAGAAGGCGTCACGGGGGACGCACTTCCTGCGCGCGGGTGCACGGAGTCTCAATAGGCGCCACAACCAAATGCTTAATTATTTAGATGGAAAATAAAGCAGAGCTCGCTAATTCGATCTGGTTAATTATAACGTTCAAAAACCACCGATCCATTCATCTGGAGGAGACGAATTAATGGATCTGGGGATTTTATTTATTTATTTATTTAATCTCTCTCAAAGTCAGAATAGAATTGAACACCTGAAAAGAGAAGATATTTAAAAATAAGGTTGAAGAGGAAAGATTTGTTCATTGAGTTGAGGCTGGATTTAGAAGTTAATGCTCTGTAATTTTTTTTTTCTCTCTCCGATTTCCTTTCCCACACCGACTTCCTGGTGTATTTTCACACCTCTACTTGCCACTCGTGTCCTTTTCTTCATCTGCGCAGTGTGCTTTGTGTGGCCATTCACATTCAAAGATCAGTAGAGTACAGTAAGCATTTGTATATGTGCGTACGTGTCTCCCTATGATGCAGTAATGATTGAGCGTTCTCACCGTCGTCTTTGCCCAGACTGAAGTAGCCGTCGACCAGCGAGGCTCCATTGTTGAAGTGCTGTGTCATGTGGTCCAGCCATTGGGCCTCGATGGCATGACAACCCTCATCACCAGGCTGCACCCGCAGAGGCACCTTCACTGTGTAGTACTTTAGTGGCTTCTGACGCCCACCCGGGTAGTTAAACAAGCCGAAAAGTTCAGCACCTGGCGATGGAATGATGGAAATGAATTAGGTAGAAAGCAGAGTTAAGTAAATGAAGGCAAGTACACATGCTTAAACAACATACATAACAGTATGTTGTTGCTTCCCATCTTTGCGTTAATTCGTGTATTTTAGTGACATTGTAGCTACATTAAAGCTAGCTATGTATTCCATAAAACGGAGCAAGAGCTTGATGCTTGTTAGCTTTAGCATCAACTAATGTCTCTGCAGCTAGTAACCAGATCTACTGCAGTTCGTGTCTAATCAGTTATCTCCTAAGCAGCAGTTGCCTCCTGTGTTAATGTCTGCTCTCGAGATGCAGTCCGGCAGTTAATTTATCAGATTAGAAAGAAAGCAAGGGAACGCAGGGTAACTAATTAGCTAAATCAGATAACCCGGTACACAGCTCAAATAAGGACACAAAGTCCCCAGCTGACCGTCTGCTTCTTCTCAATATGATTTGGCTTTCTCTGTATGCCGAATTAGCTTTTACATCTGAAATATAGAAGCACAAAGTGCATCTAATGGATTAAAATAGGGTATGATGAATTTGTTTGTGTGCTTCGATCCAGCCGCGCTCGACCTCTCCCCCACACATTTTTCAGATCTATATTGGAACTAATGGATATTTGACCGAAAGGATAAATAGAGATGCACTTTTGCTCTGGCGGCCGCCCCTCGGACCGCTAGCGACTGCGTCCGAGCCATTTACTGTCTCTCTGAGGACTGTGCAAAGCAAATGTGAGCACAGGATGTTTCCCACCCCCGCACACACACACACACACACACACACACACACACACAGACACACTCACACACAGAAATCATCAGGCTGTGGTTCTCCGTCAAATTCAGTTTGAAGGATGAATCATCTCTTCAGCGCTGGATGAGCGTTATGACAGGAAGTCAGAGAATTCACAGCTCGGTCACAGTCCTCTTCCCACGACCAGCTGTGAATATATCACAACTCTGAACGCAACGACACTCGCAAATGACGGAATAAAAATGCTCCCGGAACTTTCCGATTAACTTTTGACATTAGTCAGATTTTTAGTCATCTTATAGGTCACAGTCATCTTACAGCGGCGGCTCGACCAGCTCAACTGGGCTGGTGCACGGTTCGGCCTCAAGATCAACTTGACCAAAACCAAGTGGATGTGCAACGAACAGGTGGCCAACACTACCATCCATGTCGCCAGCAACAGCTCCAACAAGTTGATAGTTATATCTACTTGGGCCAGGAGCTGACTACCTACCACAAGATTGGCCGAGAACTAGAACGACGACACGGAGCCGCTTGGGTCAGCTACGGCTCAATTGCCTAGACGGCCACCAATAGAGCCATCGACCCGGATATTAGGGCTACCCTATTCAACAGCATCGTCCTACCGGCTATGCTCTACGGGGCCGAGACGTGGGCGACGACGGTGGCCAACCGGCAAAAGTTGGTTGTGACTGAACGCGCAATAGAGCACCACATGATCGGGGTAAATTGGGATGGTCACGTCCGCAACGAACAACTACGAGACATGACCAGGGTGGCAGACGTGGTGGATCTGGCCAATAAGGCCAAAAAGCGATGGGCCGGGCATCTGATACGGCGGACGGATGAAAGATGGACAACACGATGGCGTGACTTGCTATGATGAGATCTGGGGCGCAATTGGATGGGGCTCACCCAGGATCGACAGACCTGGGCAGATCATTGTGGTCTGCGCTGACCACTTTTGCCCGGTGAAGACAGACCGATTCTGGATTCTGGATAGCTCAAAAGAAGCTACAAGCTACGTATGTTGCTAATAATGCTGCTTTTGTGTCTAACCTTTTTACACACTGATTTGTACACACTGATTTGTACACTCTGGTTAGCTATGTCAGAACCCCACATGGTTTCTCCAAAGATAACTCACTACCTAACGATCTATCTTGCTTGCTAGCTTAAATACCCCTCTAGCATTTTTTTCTTGCTATCTAACTATAACTTTCTGACACGCCGACTATTATATTAACTATTAACTCATCTTCAGTAACTGCTTTGATCAGGATCATGAGCCTATCCTGGAAACACTGGCTGTGAGGTGGGAATACAGCCTGGGATTTGACACTAGTTCATCACAGGGAACCATACACACACATGCATTCACACACTCATTCACGCCTAGGGGCAATTTAACATATCCAATCCACTTACTGGTATGTTTTTGTGAGGTGAGAGGAAACCAGCGGAAACACACATGGCCACGGGAAGAAGATGTGAAATTCCATAAAGACAGTAACCTGAGCTCAGGATCGAACCATTCATATTTCCCACCATTATTTCCAAATGAAATGAAATTGTACTAAAGTCATAGGTTTGGCTCGTGATGTCTACAGTTAGGTTGAGAATGTAAGAGCTCCTCCAACAAGTCGCACTTATTTTATTCAGAATTTGTTGAAGATATTCAGAGAACTGCATGTATCCTGAGGGACCTGGTGAGGGGAAGTGAACATGGGACTTTTTAAACAGTTTTGGACCACAGCGCCAGTCAAATGCAAATGTTTTGCTGTAAACAAGAAAAGAGCACATGAACGCATTTATAGTCCATCACATTTGTCGGCATGTCTTCAGGACCATGCCTGGGTCACTACTCTGTTTGGCATTTCAACAACCCCTTTCCTAATCCTTTCTCTCGGAACTATATCTACAATCACTAAAGTCTTGACCTCTGTCCTCCCAAAGGCTTAGATCCTTGGGAACGTTAGGATATGCATCTCCTCCCGCCATATCAGAATATCAAATGAGCTTTTGATAAAACCTATCTGACCTACTCTTTGTTTCTCATGTTCTCTTCACCTCCTTTTCACATTAGTGACCTCATGAGCAAACATATGACACGCCATCACATTTTTTCCAGGCTCTGCAGCTAGTGGATTAGGCGGCCGGGGTCTGATGGTAGCCCTGGGATTTCTCTTCCTCCTCTTTTTCCTCCTCCTCATCCTCTTCCTCCAACTCGATCACTTCCTTGTCCAGATGGAGCACAAGCTCCAATCACCAGGCATCCCAGCATGCCTCGTTTCACACTACATGGCATACGGCATGAACAACACCACATTTTCTGATTCTCGCACAAACAGCAAGAGCGGGTGAAGCCATCTGGTTTTTCACAGAAACAGCCCAAACGAGGCTTGATCTAAAACCCCGTGCGTGTTTTTCAGAAATGCCGAGGCAAAGCTCTGCAAAGCTGTCGCACATCCGCTCGGCATGTTTAGGCGAGAGTGAAAAGTTTGAATGTTGGGAAAAGATGTAAATATTTGATGTTAGGTGGTAGAAACCTATCATTGTTCCCAAGACTTAACTTTAGTCAACTTTACACTTTAACTTTAAAAAACAAATGACACAAATTTCTTTAGCTACCGAGAAGTTGATCTACTTCCTGTTACACCCTTTTCTCTTATTTATACCAGTAATCACTGTAGACACATACATCTACAGTGCCTTGCATAAGTCTTCGAGCAACATGAAAGCCATTATTCAAAAATGGAAAGAATATGGCCCAATCACGACACTGCGTAGAGTCTACTGAAAGTCATTGATTGGGTAAAGAGGAGATTAATCAGAGAAGCAACCAAAAGGGACTTCCGGGTAATGCTGAAAGTGATGCTGCCACCACCGTGCTTCACCATGAGGAGCTCAAGGATTTAACACTACACTAAAAAGAGGGGTGGCATTGGTAGATTCTTATGCTGAAGTCAGTACCGAGTTCTTGTCCTCACCACATTTGCCTTGAGATGGTCTGCTAGGTTTTTCATTCCCCTCCTTGTCTTTGGCCTTGTTGTTGGGCGACGGTATGTCTTCCTGCTCTCCATCACAACACTCCGATTTGGAAACAGTCGACGTCACGTCTGAGAGAGCGTCTCCACCTGTAACAACAACAATCGCTAATGATTGGGTTATAATTATAACGTCTATCCAACACCACCAACGCTCCCAAAATCATCGAGAACGAGAGTTGCCATGTTTGCAAAATCAGCACCTGTATCTCGAGAAGTTCTCGGCTCTTCCGTCTCTCCATCTGCAGCCCAGTCCTCGGTGCCGCTCTCCCCGTGATGACTTGGGCTTGCTGTGAGCTCAGAGCAGCGTAGAGAACTCGGACTGGAGTGCAAAGACAGGGACGCCTCTCCAAGGCCTCCTCGTGACGTGACGCGAGGGTGGAGGCCGGCTGGTTCCTGGATGAAGCCGGAAAACACGATGCCCTGGTCGGCTGCATCCTGAATCTGCTGGAGATTCAAACAGATGAAAATAAACATGCTACAAGTCTGCTACAAGTGCAGTCACAGTAAAATGGATTAAACACCTCTTTAACAAAGGCCACAGAGTAGTGACGATTTCCAAATAAGGTTTCAGGAAATGACATGAGTGTCGTCGTCATTACAATGAAATGAAATGAAGTTAATTCAGATTGACCGAACGCAGTAGGG
The DNA here is from genome assembly GCA_022414735.1 of Noturus placidus. Taxonomy (NCBI): domain Eukaryota; kingdom Metazoa; phylum Chordata; class Actinopteri; order Siluriformes; family Ictaluridae; genus Noturus; species Noturus placidus. The sequence goes on from JAFFST010052455.1 coordinate 282,271, forward strand.
ACGATTATACGTAATGCATTGAAATCTCTACTAATTGAGTCAGTGTCAGGTCAATAACAATAGCAATGCCATAATTCATAATCAAAATGAAGCAACTGCTGTGGGAACAGGCTTTTTACAACTTATTTGTGAAAAGAAAACATTTGTTGCTTTCCCATTACATTATTGGGTACATATTAATAATTTATTATTACTATATTAAATCGATATTGTATTAGTCTATGAATGCTGAACTGTCAATAAATGCATCCTACCACAGCATACTACTGTCATTTTAATAAGTTATCTAACACTATTAACATATCAAGTATTACCCGTAATAATACACAATTTAACTATTAATAAAGTATTAGTACCTAATAAGAGATGATTTCTGGTTATTACAGTGCCAATATACTTATAAGTAGATTTTCAACCAGATCAGAACTTTCAATTAAAAAAAAATGTATTATCACATTAATAATGTTAATAATAGCTATAAATAATAATAATAATAATAATAATAATAATTATAATAATAATAGAGAATTAAGCTAATTATCTCTATATTGAGTGCAAAGACAATGCTTTGAACTTATTAATTAAGATCATGAGAAAAGATACTTATTAGTTGTTTGCAGCCTTAATTATAATATTTTTTTTTTCTCGTAATATTCATAATATTGTCATGCAATGGATTTCACTCTATATTTTTTCATTTGATGCTACTGTTAATATTTTTCTAACTCAGCAATTAGTTCCTCCGCTATAAATAAATACATAAATCTATGAATAAGCGTATTCAATGGCAATTATGTTTATAAGACATTAATATTAATTATATTAAGTATATTAATATAAGACATTAATATAGGGGCGGCTGTGGCGCAGCTGGTAGAGTGGGTTGTCCACCAATCGTAGGGTTGGCGGTTTGATTCCCGGCCCACGTGACTCCACATGCCGAAGTGTCCTTGGGCAAGACAGGGTCACGTGGAATCCCAGGGAGCATCAGGCAGCGGGCGGGGTACACCCTGGGCAGGGTGCTAATCCATCACAGGGCACAATCACATACACATTCCGGACACTTTAGACACGCCAATCAGACTACCATGCATGTCTTTGGACTGGGGGAGGAAACCGGAGTACCCGGAGGAAACCCCCGACACACGGGGAGAACATGCAAACTCCACACACACATGGCCCTGGCAGGACTCGAACCCCGGACCCTGGAGGTGTGAGGCGGACGTGCTAACCACTAAGCCACCGTGCGCCCTACATTTTATTTTATATACGAGTTAATACTATTTTGTTCGTCCAATAGTATATAAACATTTTCTAAGCAGGTTTGTATAATTAATAAATTATTAACATAGTGAGGTTATTATAAAGCAACTAAATAGGTATCAGGTAAGTGTATACAGTTTCTTATGGATGCTTCATATGTTACATAGTAGTAAGTATTGCTTAATGAATAGCTGATTAATGAATTCATTCTGGGTCATAAATGAGTGTTACAGTAAATGATATATTAGACCAACTTAATAACAAAAGAGCAGCATGTTGTAGATGACGACCATTCCTTTTATTCACAGACATGTTCACAGCGTGAAGTTTTCAGACCCGGAACAAAAAGCGTTTTTTTTTCCCAATATTATTTTTTTTTTTGACCTGCCCTTGACTTTTTCAGAGGACGCTCATGGAATAAAACAGCAGGACATCAAAAAGTCAAAATATCAAGTTGTAGCAAAAAAAAAAAAAAAAAAAAAAAAAGGGAA
>JAFFST010052455.1:308205-318917 GCA_022414735.1 Noturus placidus
GGTAGAGGATGGATGGATGGATGGATGGATAAAATGAGGTTAAACATCTGTGCATGTTTCTGTTGTCATGTCAAGCAAATTATTTTCCAATATGGAAAAAAAAACCTGTAACTAGTCTGATATTCTGTAAATACATGCTTTGATTAAAGATGAAAAAGTTTAATATTTGGCCACTAAGTCAAACCTTTAACTTAAAAAAAGAGAAAAAAAGAAGTTTGTGGTTTGAACATTTATTGTGAAGCACTGCACGAGAGAGTTAATCCTAAAAGTGCCAGTATTTCCCAGAACCGAATCGTCTAGTGACAAGAAAGCCTCAGAGCCTAATGGAGAGCAGCACGAGTGATTTGTTTTGCAGGTAAAAAAAAAGTCTATTAATAGCCACTCTGTGGAATTCAAAAGCGTATTTGCTCGACAGGATATGGCGGACGCCGGGTTTTAGCCCTGTTGCTTGGAGACGCCTCCTGAAAGACAAGCTCGTTTAAATAGGCAGCCTTGTTCATCAGCATCGTTTCTTCCTCTGTAGATGAAAATGGCTGGCTGTCGCTGTGCTTTTGTCGTGCCGCTTATATTACGCCTCTGGAGTTCACAGGCATCACTTTGATGCGTCCTGATTACAGACTTTTTGACATGTGAATTGTTCTTCTTGTTCATAACAGTGCACATTTGTTTCACTTGAGAGTAAAATATGTGCTGTCACTGGTCATAATTGTTGCATCAACATAATGAAGAGTTATAGCGAAGAGGGCACTGGATGCTCTGACACCTAGGTTCTGGACTACTGAGCTGAAGCAGGGCTGGACAAATGATAAAGGCATTATTTAGGCAAGTAAAAGATCCCGTGGCCCATGTTCATGGTCACTTGGGAAGATAATAGTGATAGCTAACATGATGCAATAACACATTTTAAAATAGATAAGTCTGTCCTACTTTAAACAAGTAAATATATAAATCAGCTTGAAAACACACCCTCTTCTTGGGTGATGTTGCAAGGACTTGCCAATGTGGTTGATTTACTGTAATCTATACACATGGACCTAAGGAATCACTTAATTTGGCAAAGTAACTCCACCCCTAGATCCACACCAGTCATGTGAGATTATCCAATGAAGCAAGATGAGACTTGATTTATTTCCTTTTCCAATTCACAAACTACAATCTGTATCATTGAATTTAATTCCATTTTAACTGACATGGTATTTCCTTTTCTTCAAATCCAGCATCCACGTTATTGAAGAATTTGCGGTCAATGTAGGGAACTCTCTGTGGTCATGCCCCCTGTCTAACCCTAGCATTCCTTTGTAGTTTAAACAATCCAAGAAAGGTTCACAGAGTCCGTGTAATTACAGCCAGAGAGCATGGGAAAGGATTTGTGCTTATGCTTCTTTTTTATTAGGAGATGCTTTGATCCAAAGTGACCAATCCACATACGATCCAATGATCGATTAATAACACATCAGCTATGAGTCAGTGCACGAAAGAATGGGTTGACAGGAAATGCCAAATACTAGACGTCTTCTCTGACCTTTTTATTCAAATAGTTGAGGCAAAATTCTTTACTAATTGTAAAGAATGCCTTAGTGGCTTTTGCGTTATTCATTGATGTTACATTTCCTCATTAGGAAGATGTTTGTATGCACAGTGATTTATAAGGCAGAATCTAATCCAAACAGTCGAGCGGTTAAAGAGTCTTACTCAAGGGTCCAACATGGGGTCTCTAGCAGTCCTGGAATACAACATTTGGCAAGACTTACAGGAATGTACTAACGCCTCTCTAGTCTCCATTGTAAACTGTTTCACGCTAGTACAAATAGGTCAGGGTATAAGAATGTTAGAGAGGCGTTAGTGCAAGATGTTAGTACAGTGAGAAAAACAATACAGTTTTCCGGCTTCAGTCGTTGGATTTATCATCCATTTTGCTCCAGAATCTAGTCATCTGCCAATTCCTACCCACTAGCAAGTTCTCCCCTGTCATACAACAGCTAGCAACCGTGGAGGGCAAACACGTAAAGCCGACTACTATCTTTTCAAACTAGCACACTTGGAAGAAAAGAACTATCTTCTGAATACATAACTAATACATCCCTGACCCACCAACCCAACGAGGACGGCCAAATTTGTTCTCTAGGACTCCCAGCCACAGAAGGCTGTAGCATCACCGGGATTCAAACGAATGATCTTCTGATAATATGGCAAAGGCTTTTCTGTTGTGCCACCTGAGAGCCCTATGTTCTCGCTTTGAAGAGTGACTCAGCTATTTGGACAGCCAGGGGAAGTTTGGACCACCTTGGCGCAGGACAGAGAAAAGTCTTGATGCATGTCTTAAGTTTGCTGGGTCAAATCAAACCTTGCAAGCGGTTTGAAGGGAGCATAATGCAGAGCAGTATGCTCTCAAGTTTGAACGGCACATATAGTCAATTCATGTTCAAAAGATCTTTGTCTGGGTGTGGTGAGTCATCAGTATCAGTCAAGAACTTGGTTTCATGAGAATTGGCCTGTTGGAATAGGCCTGCAGGCAAAAAAGGTGCCAGCTTCAACGGCAGGGCAAGTCCTTGTTTCATCCAGTGGTGAGCCGCCACTTGAGTAAGGCCCTTAACCTTGCTCTCTGCTCCAGGGGTTCCGTATCATTGCTGACCCTGCGCTCTGACCCCAACTTTCTGACATGTTGGGGTGTGTGAAGAAAAGAATTTCACTGTACATTTGTATATGTGATCAATAAAGACTCATTAACTTGTGGCTCAGTCGGTAGAGCGGGTTGCCCACTAATCGTAGGGTTGGTGGTTCGATTCCCGAACCCGGCTGACACATGTCGAAGTGTCCTTGGGCAAGACACTGAACCCTAAGTTGCTCCCGATGGCAAGTTAGCTCCTTGCATGGCAGCTCTGTGAGTGTTAGTGTGAATGGCTGAATGAGACACAGCGTAAAGTGCTTTGGATAAAAGCGCGCCATTGGATAAGTGCGCCATTTACCTTTTACCTTAAGGTTCTGTGCTAGGGACTGCAAAGTTAGTTTAAAGTGAGTTTAAATCCTACCAAATGGTCCTGGTGCCAAAATCCTGCTTGGCAAATGAATAAATGTAATGGAAATGAATGATGAAAAAGCTAATAGAGTTAATGTGTTCATGATAAATTAATGTCTACGTATAATGGGGTGATGAGTCATTCAGAATTTTGTCTCGAATGTGAATAAAAGGTCAAGTGGCACCATGGCATTTTGTGCAATGATAGATTAGATGTTCGAAAAAGTTAACCTTTGGGAGCTTTTATTTTGACAATGTTTTTTTTTTTTGACAAATGTCAGATATCTGCCTAATTACGGATGTACAGTATGATTAATGTATATAACTATAAGTGCATGGACTTGCACATACACAACAATCAGATAAGGCTTATCCATACATGCCATCGAATTTGTAACCGCATAGAACTTAGAAAGAAAAGCACTGATGTAACATGAGATTCCCAATCGCCACTAGTCTCCTGACAGACGTGCGAAAGCCCCAGAACAACAGGTGGCCGATCGTCATGGAAACAGCTCCACGATCCCGGCATGGAGACGGATTCCATGGAAACCCTTGCGAGTCCGAAACTCGAGCAAGTTAGGTGTGGAGACATTATGCATTTGTTTTAGAGCTTTCATTCATCATGTGAAAAACAAATAGCATTTTAACCAGGTTTTAATGGATTTCGCTTCCCACTCAGCATCGCTGTCTCTCACTTCCACGATTCAGGATCCCCGACTGAGCGAGTTGGCTTCGATCCGACTGGGTAATTTGTCAGTATTTCATGTTGTAACATGAAATCAGTGTTGAATGCACAATAACTGATCAAATGGGGTTGGGTTCGCAGCGAGCAGCCCATCTTTTTTATTGTCAGGCAGGCTTTAAAGATAGAAGATGATCGACTCGAAATGGGGGTGGTGTAAATGATACTTGTCATTAGAGACCCTACATTTCACGTTTTGAAAAGATTTTTTAATAAAACATGTTGAAGTTGTAAATAAACAGTAAAAGTGGGCCTCTAGGGTGCACTGTATGGAGTCTGTACTGTACAGTACATTTATGTACTGTATATATATATATGTGTGTGTGTGTGTGTGTGTGTGTGTGTGTGTGTGTGTGTGTGTGTGTGTGTGTGGGTGGGTGTGTGGGATGGGCTTCCCAGCTGGAACCACACCAGAGCCTCTCATTTACATTCGTATTCGCATTATTCACTTGGCAGACACTTTTATCCAAAATGATTTACAAGTGAGGCAGAATTGAGTCCAAATACAAAGCTGTTCAGGGAGCTGAGAGTGATGCAGTGCTGCAAAACTGAGTCTCACAAACTGACCAGAAACAACAGAAGAACACTTCGTCAAGCTACAAATAATAACTCTGACGATTCATTTGCATTACACCATGGCACTGTTGAATTCTCTGAAATCTGACTGGTCAGATGGTGTGAATATTAATGCACACCTGTCTGATATATTATCGCTTCTTCGGGAACGACGAGAACGTTGACGGTGGACGCACCATATAATCTAAGAGTAAAAGTGTCTAGACGTGACGTTTTCTGTAAGAATATCTTGGTTTGGCGTTTATGGAAGGTGTCAGTAAGGGTTCAGGGTGTCGTGCTTACAGGTTTCTCTTGACAAGCTAAACATGTCTTACTAACTTGAAGAGAAAAAAACAGCTAGCTTAAATACATTTTAAACAGAGGTGCTGTGTAAACACTGGACAGTCCACAATCATAAGAGACAATGGTAGCAGTTGCTACAGGAGACAAACTACTACCGAGTTGCTGCTTCTTACTAAACATTGACTACGTTTACATGGACAGCAGTAATCTAATTACTGACCTTACTCTGATTAAGATAATAATGTGATGAAGGTGTTTACATGAGTCGCTTTTAGACTCCTGTCATGTTCCTGTTTTACATGTTATAGATCATAATTAGATTAACAGCCCGCGTCATTACATCACCGCGCCATGCCGTCCCTTCAAAATTTCACGTATCAACATACAGTTCGTCTTTGTTATGGTACAGTACACAGTTTTGGGTGTTTTTATTTTATTTCTTTATGAACGCTTTAAGTACGGTTAATTATTTGTCATGCTGTACGTGCTAATAGACGACTGCTTGAAGCCGTGGGCTGTGTCTCAATCCGCGTACTTACCCTCTATATAGTAGCCGAGATACATGTCTTTTTCCCCACTACAGGCCTATAGTAGGAAAGTATGCGGTTTGGGACGCAGCCGAAATCTCTTGTTCACCGTAAATGTTGAGAACTGCCGTGTGTGATCGTGTCTTGTTACAAAATGCGGTGAAAACTCTCACACGACATTCATAATGTGATTAAGGTGTTTACATGTCTGTAATACACGTCCATAATGCGACTAAAACAGGAGAACTCCACACGTCTTAATTCCATTAGAGCTTAATTAGATTATGACCTTAATCAGATTAAAGTAAGTAAAAATTTATGTTTACATCAAAGTATGGTCTTAATCGGGTTAAGAGTGGATTATTGCTGTCCATGTAAACGCAGCAACTAACTACACAGAATGCTAAATTCCGTGCAGAATATGGCAGGTTAGTCATGATGAACTCATAGTCAACTCTTTCTTATTTAATGTACTTTGTACTTTTTCCGGGCGCACGGTGGCTTAATGCTTAGCATGTTTTGCCTTGCACCTCCAGGGTTGGGTTGTCAAATCCCTGCTATACCCTGTGTGCACAGAGTTCTCTTTCCCGCGGGTACTCTGATTTCCTCTACTGTACGGTGATTGTCATTTCCAAATTTGTGAATGTATGTGCGATTGTGCCCTTGCGATGGGTTCAGACTCCATCTAGAGTGTCCCGCACCTTGTGCCCAAAGTTCCCTAGGAAAGGCTCCAGAATCTCATGTGACCCTGTATCGGATACGCAGTAAGGAAAACGGATTTTCTACTGTTTTTCTAAGAAAAATACTTTTTCCAAACTCAATATAATTCATTTGCTCTCGAAACGCTTGCTAAAAATATTGCAAGCTCAAAAGGTGACTGAGAAGGGAAGAATGAAAAAACAAACAAACAGACAAAAAAAAAAAAAACAAGCTGTCATGATGATTAGCTTAGTTTCACAATACAAGTGACTATGAGGCTAGGACCATAAATAGCATTTCCTATTTTCTTATTTCCTACGGGCAGTTGGAGAGAACGCGTAGGCCACTTTATGTGTGAAAATAACATTTACGTCTCATTTGGACAATTGGAAAGAGACATAGAGAGAGAGAGAGAGAGAGAAAGAGAGAGAGAGAGAGAGAGACATATATATATATATATATATATATATATAGAGAGAGAGAGAGATAGAGAGAGAGAGAGAGAGAGAGACAGAGAGAGAGACAGAGAGAGAGAGACATAGAGAGAGAGAGAGAGACAGAGACAGAGAGAAAGAGAGAGAGAGACAGAGAGAAAGAGAGAGATACAATAAGACTTTTGTTCAGTTTCACCCACAGATTTGAGAGATTGCATTTCCACACAATCGAAAAAACGTCACGTTGGATAAAAGAGGAAAAGGACAATGAGACACATCAGGGATGTATCACCGAGAGACGTTTCTGTCCCTCTTTCTCTCTCAGAGACAAGAGCAGATGCTCAGTTGTTAAACACAAGCCCGGTAATGACAGCCAGCGCTGAAGGCAAACACCCCTGAGCAGCGACATGAACCAAACCAGACTCATGGAGTCCCTGCCAGGAAAATCTAATCAGACGACGAACCATTCAAACTCCCACTGAAAAAAAAAACAGGGGGTTTAAACGTTTAGACTTGTAAGCGCGCCCCATCGAGCGCAGGGCCGAACTTAGCTACCGCGAGCGAAAAAATAAAATAGTACCCCAGACACAGGAAGGAGGCAGAGAATTTCCTCCTGAGCTAAAGCGCAGTTCAGTGAGCTGAGCTTTGACACCGTATGAGGAAGGAACTTTGCACAGATCTGCGTTTCCTGTTGACAGGACCTGTCATAGTGCGCACGCTCAGCATTTCTGACATGTATAAGAGAAATCTGGTGCTAGTTTCATATCTCATATCGAACCTTTCAAGAAGCTGACAGTCGTCTCATGGTGCTATCACTCAAGCTGACCTGAACTCACGGCACACGTCAGTAAACAAATCTATTTACAAACTGGAGCTAGAACTCTGGGAAAGTGCCATGTACAGTGATATAACGTTGTTAGCGCGTTGTTATAACGATTGAATCCAACGAGTGTCACCGTTTAAGTCGTAAGGCTTAAACGTGTCAGACCAGACGCAGTTCTGATAATTAAACCGATCTAGATTTTCTATGTAGATATGGAAAAGGTCGTCGAGTTATGTCGAAGTTATGGGTGTCAACATACCACAAGTAGGTTGAGGTCAAAATTTTCTTACAAAATAAAAAAAAAGTCTTTTCTCCTTTGCATCATGCTAAGAGAGGATCTTAGTCTGATCTTAGTTTTCATGTTAGCCTTGGAGCTCCAGGACAATACTAAAACGAAATATCAGACACCCTACATGTCTCATATATATTTACATTTATTCATTTAGCAGACGCTTTTATCCAAAGCGACTTACAAATGAGACACACTCACACACCAATGGTAGCAGAGCTGCATGCAAGGTGCTAGCTTGCCATCGGGGGCAACTTAGGGTTCAGTGTCTTGCCCAAGGACACTTCGGCATGGGATCACCCGGGCCGGGATTCGAACCACCAACCCTACGATTAGTGGATTAGTGGACAACCCGCTCTACCGACTGAGCCACAGCCGCCCCTATGTCTCGGCTGATTAATTATAATCGGAATAGATGGGAAATCGCAAAGTTCTACCGGACTATTCCTTTACAGACAGCTGCAGGATTCAGGTACTTGCTTAGATCTAGCCGACAGGATTTAGTCGTTTTTTTTTTTGCATTAAGGATAATATACAGTAAGTATTAAACTGTGAGAGAATTGGGCACAATATTGTAGCTTTAGGCCAAACTACACACCTCTACTGTAGGTGATGTATAGACAATCTTTTCTAAAAAAAGATGCTGAGGGCTGAGAACGCTAGGCTGAATCCATTTAGAGGAATGGGAGTGATCTGCGGTCTGTGTCTGTGGACTCATCAGAACAATGGCAGTCATCCACACAGCTCGGGTGAAATGGGGAAAAAGCAATGCGGCGAACCAAATGGCCGTCGAATCCTCGCCTGAATGCGTTTCTCTTGCCGAGTCCTTTTCCATCTGAGTTTGGGTGGTGAAATGATGAAGGGGAGGCGTGTGTGTGTGTGTGTGTGTGTGTGAGAGAGAGAGAGAGGGGATTTCCTGCATCCGTTCACTCTAATCCAATGCATAAAAAACAACCTTGCATACTTTTTTTTTCCATCTCCCAATCTGCACTGATCTGTTAATCAGTATTTCAAATCTGCATTCTTCCAAAAAATGCTAATCAATGAAAGCTCCTAAGTGGCCGGTTAGCATTGCAAAGTAAGACCGTTAACCGGTAGCTTTAGTCGCGCCATCAGTCATTTTGCCATTTTCAGAAATCACACAGTGTTACGTTCTCACTTTATTAGGCATCTTTGCATATAAATACGCCGTCACACTCTCCGATCATGTGAGGATGACTTACGCAGGAGGGTGAGGGAAAGGACAGCGGTGGATTCTATCAAATAAATGCAGAATTCTGGGTTTTTATATATGACCAGGAGCAAGATGGTGGTTATGATTAACCATCTAAACTGCAGTTGTACTGTTTTGATAAAGCAAGGAATCGATTTTATTATATTCAAATTCGTAGTATAGGGTGCACGGTGGCTTAGTGGTTAGAACGTTCGCCGAACGGTCGGGGGTTCGATTCCCGCCGTGGCCCTGTGTGTGTGGAGTTTTCACCGTGCGTCAGGGGTTTCCTCCGGGTACTCAGGTTTCCTCTTCCAGTCCAAAGACATGCATGGTAGACTGATTGGCGTGTCTAAAGTGTCCGTAGTGTATGAATGTGTGTGTGAGTGTGTATGTGATTGTGCCCTGTGATGGACTGGCACTCTGTCCAGGGTGTACCCCGCATTGTACCCAATGCTCCCTGGGATACAAGTTCAAGCACATTCACACATTACGGACAATTTGGAAATGCAATGCAGTCCCCCTTTGGACTGTTGGAGGAAACCCCAGTGGAGACTCCCAAAGCACGGGGAGAACATGCAAGCAGAGATGGGATTGCCTCTGTTCCAGCAAATGCTCAATATAATAAGCAAAATAAGTACAATAATAGTGTGATTTTATTTTTAGGGAAAGTACTTTTCTAGGGAATCTTGCTTACATCCTCCAAAACACTTTAATTGCCCTGCAGGGACGAAGGCAACCCCTTGTTTTCCCCGTTAAATTGAGCCATACATAATAGGCTCCTACTGCTTTAGCTGAAAATTGGGAAGAAGCCACTTTAAGAAATGAAGGTCAGAGAAGAAACTCGGTTCCCTGTAGATCCCTGACTCACTGCCCCTGCTGATGTGTGTGAGTTTTATTTTCGTTCATTCAGGTCGAAGGTGGACTCTACTAAAAATGATTTCTCCCGGTAGTAAACAAAACCTGAGGGTGTGTGGTACTGACTCGGCCCCGGAGCCGCTGCGTTTTTTCTTTCTTTCTTTCTTTCTTTCTGTCCCTTATCTACCTGACATTTTAAACAGTCGAAAAATCACCTCCGTGGAAAATCAGGAACGTGACAAACATCATAAGCAGGATGCACGGTCGATTCGTCTGGTTTCTTGGGCCGAGCGCTTCTTTTTTTTCGCCCCCCGAGGGGAATTCCTGCCGCTAATTTAGGCCGATGTTCAAGTGGGTGTCATGTCTGAGCATCCTATTAAATTGATAACTTTGCTCTCCTGACGATACACTTCGACATAATTATGCCATCTGGCATGCTTCACTGTCTATGAGATCTATGAACGATTTGTCTGCTCCTCATAATCATACTAGATTGTAATGTTCAGCATAAACACAACACGCTGTACTTTCATACACGTCTGCTGGGAGATGAACGCATGGATTTGACCACGGCACCATAAACTTGATTAATATGACTAAGCACTAAGCATCGCAGTCTCTCTAGCAGAGCAGTGTTAGGGATCATTACACTCGCTGAGGCAATCTCGCATACTGGAGTTTATTGTCCTCATACTGGTATCATACACTAGCTGATCTTTTTCTCTTTTCTTTTAGAATTTGGTTTATCATCAATAGCTAGAAAGAAAATTTCAAGCTATCGAGCATGAACGCTCTCTTTAGAAAAAAAAAACGAGCTACAGAAACAACACCACTGTGAAATAGTGAAAAATCGACTGAAGTTATATATTTATTTATTCATTTGCTTACTTATTTAATATGCAGTACATTTATACACATTTGATACTTTTATATAATTTTAACCCTTAACCCTCAAATGCTCAGTTGTATAAATGAGATAAATGTAAGTCGATCTGGATAAGGGCGTCGGCCAAATGCCATAAATGCAAATGTAATAATAATAATAATAAACTAATAACCCCACAATAGTGTAAAGCTTTCTGTCAGGTGAAGTTTATTTAATACGGAAGGAGTCTCTAGTGTTAGTGTTTGCAATACTCTTTAAGTTTGTGGGTGAAGGGTTGAGAGAGAGAGCGAGAGAGAGAGAGAGAGGGAGAAAGAGAGCGGGTGGAAGAGGGAGAGAGAGAGTGGAAGACAGAGAGAGAGAGAGAGAG
>JAFFST010052455.1:325631-342371 GCA_022414735.1 Noturus placidus
AAAAAAAAAAAAAAAAACCCCAAAAAAATGACTCCTCCTACTATTATGCAAAGACAAAGGCTAAATCTATTTTTACACTTTACTGGACAATAACTCAAACTCAAACTCGATGCTTTGTACTTGACTGATATTGACTTACATTGTCCTCTTGGCATAGTATTTGCACTTTAATCCTGCATTCAAACCCTAGATATAGTCTTGGATGTTGTACTAAAGTCCTGGAGGCTTGAAACTTCCCCCCATTGTACATCTGTATACAGATGATGCGATACGATTTGCATGACTTGACGTGGAAAAAATATATATATCCCCCACCCTTGGAATCTATCCAACTTACAGTGTGGAAGTCCATTGATCCAGAAATCCATTGAAACAGTATATCTCTGTGTAACATTAGCGTACAGTATTTCATAGCTTAAACACAGCTGGGTATTAAGACATCTGTGTCTAGTTACTCCATTGACTTCACAGCATCAGTAGTTATAGAGCTAGCTATATTAATGGAAAAGTTTGCTATGCAGCCAACAGCTCAAACACAGCTATGTATTTAGCAATCTATATCTAGTGACTCTTAGTGCAATGCTAGTCACCTTGCCTTCTATTAAAAGTGTTTAGCTAGCCAGCTACTGTTAGTGTAACAGGGTTAAACATAGCTTAAGCCTTGAGCGTCAATTCAAACAAAGTTACACAGAGGTCCATTTCACTGACACCCTAGACCAGAGGTCTTCAACAGGTACTGCATGGGGGTCGCGAAAGTTTTGGTACAAGTTTGATATAACACAATTTCATACAATATATATAATTAGGGGGTCCCCGCTCCATCTCGCCATCCGTTTGGGGGTCCTTGGCATGGAAAACGTTGAAGACCCCTGCCCTAGACTATTATGGTATGTCCTCACACGTTGTATTTGTGCTCAGGAATAACACAAATCCCATAAAAGTCCACCTAATGACTTCTGGCAGTTGTTAAATAAATAATGAAATGAAGTAAATAAGCTATTGGTTCCTCTAGCAGGTGAGAAGCTGGACCTTCGCGTCTACCTAGTCACACAGATCTGATCTGACAGCAACGCGACGGCTGATTAAACGGTGAGGGAGCGACCGATGCGAGGTGCACTTTATTATGTTCGCTTCTAATTACGTCGTGTGGTTTTACGGTGGCCGGCTAATCTGGGAGGCCGGCGAGGGAGGAAAAAATGGCACGTAACGAGGTGAATGGTGCGAATGCAAAGGTGTGAATCAATCACGGTAAATCAGGAGGCTGCATTGTTCTTCAGGGTGTCGAGGGAACACGAGACGAGGCCAGGCGCTGAGTTTAATTAGGACCTCGGCGAGGATCTCGGCTCATTCACGAGCTCCGGCATGAGAAATGATGCTTTCGGCAAAGCGCGGACGAATAGATGCGTTTCATTAGCCGTCGGGATAATGATGTTTTGCGTTCAGCGATCATGTCTGAACTATGGGCCGCTACCAGAACAAATGAAATGAGGTGCGAATCTGCACTAGTAGAACGTTAAGGAAATTTCTAGTCGCGCGTCTCTTGGGTGAATAATCAACCGTGCTTCATCCTGAAGTATAATTTCTTCCTTTCTGTGTTTTTTTTATTATTCTGTTTGCTCTGTCACATCCTTCCAAGCAAGATTTCAGTTTTCCTTCTTCATGAAGAAAGAAGCAGAGACCGAGAGAGAGAGGGGGAGAGAGAGAGGGAGGGAGAGAGAGGGAAAGGGAGGGAGAGAGAGAGAGGGAGAGAGAAAGGGAGAGAGAGAGGGAGAGAGAGAGGGAGTGAGAGAGAAAGAGAGAGAGAGGGGGGGAGAAAGATAGGGGGAGAGAGAGGGAGAGAGAGGAAGGGAGAGAGAGGGGAAGAGAGAGGGAGAGAGAGAGGGGGGGGAAATGAAAATCAAAATTCTCTCTCAACAGTAATATCTCTTAAAGTGGTGCTGAGGACTTGCAGCACTCAAACACTCCTCTGAAAAAGAAAACAGATCAAGGCATCAAAGACGGATTATGATAACAAACAAATGGTAAAAACACAGGGTTCTGATATGTAGAGCGGTCCAGCACGGCTCCCTCGGAGGACCTTCAGATTCAGATGAACCTGAACAAAAGTGACGGGAGGGAAAGACCATGTATTTTTAGGATTGCTCCAGATTGGAGTCGGAGATGTTTTCAGATGATTTCATCTGAGAGTCATGATTGAATCATTGAAATTCTCAGCAGCTCTTTATCCTCCAGAGTCGACCTCCCCATGCACGGCGGAGACTGACAGCGGAACAGAAGAGTGTGCACTCGCAAAGCAGTCCACTCCTTTGACAGTGGGAGAAGAAAAGGAGAAGAAGAAGAAGAAGAAGAAGAAGAAGAAGAAGAAAGAACAAAACCGACCCTTTGGATTTCAAAACTTTACCATATGCCCATACGCTCTTCGCTCTGATGTAACTGAGTGTTTGAGGGTGCCCCCCCCCCCCCCCCATGTCCAGCTGCATATGGCAAATCATCTAAACAATTTGAATTGATGCACGTTTCCTTCGTATTCTTTCTCATAGAGCATGTCTGAATTAATTTACTCCTACATATTAATTACTACATTAATTAACAAACATGTCCTAACATACTTAAGGTGGTCGTTATTCACGCATGAATTCACAAGACTCACGTCGTAGTTAAGGTTAGCTCTTCATTAGTTCCTGATTAGTACATGCCTTAACAGGTCCATCCATCCATCCATCCTCTACCGCTTACTCCTTTATCAGGGTCACGGGGGAACCTGGAGCCTATCCCAGGAGGCATCGGGCACAAGGCGGGGTACACCCTGGACAGAGTGCCAGTCCATTGCAGGGCCTTAACAGGTCATTAATTCATATTTAAGTAAGTAAGTAAGTATTCATTCAGGTATTAGCGCATGTTCTGTCATTTGATTTGATTTGATTTGATAACGCAGAGCTCATTTTGTTGTTTTTATTCACTTTTACAATTATACTTATTACAGTATTGGTGATTACTATGGTATAATAATAATAATAATAATACCGGTATATGGCAACTACTCTATGACTTATTCTACGATTGAAAAAAACAAAATAGAAGGATAACGTCTTTAGGAGCTCTCCGCATCGACTGCAATTCATCCTTATCCGTATACGAGCAGGGAAATTGGTGTGCGCCACGTTTCACTGCTCTTAACGTTCTGAGACGCCTCCGAAGAGCAAGGCGCTTTATGTTTATAACAGGTGCTACGATTGTACCACTCTCATGGGTTCTCACAATCCTGTAAAAAGAATTAGCATGCATGAAAAAAAAACAGTCAGTGGAGAGATATGTGTACAGAAATGTACAGATTTGAAGTTTTTGAACGTGTAAGGACACGTAGACACGACTCACTGCGATATGGATGGAATAACGTGTGCCAGAGTCAGGATGTCTGCTCTGGGCATGACAGTTAATATAATTTTAATAATAATTTATATAGCGCTTTTTTACAATGGTACATTGTCTCAAAGCAGCTTTACAGAAATATCATTTTTACATTTACAAGCGACTTACTAATGAGACACACTCACACACCAATGGTAGCAGAGCTGCATGCAAGGTGCTAGCTTGCCATTGGGGGCAACTTAGGGTTCAGTGTCTTGCCCAAGGACACTTCGGCATGGGATCACCCGGGCCGGGATTCGAACCGCCAACCCCACGGTTGGTGGATTAGTGGACAACCCGCTCTACCCACTGAGCCACAGCCGCCCTATGGATTGGAAAAGTATCAATCATTAGGCAGAAGATCAGATTACAATTACTGTATCAATAATATGTATTTATAAGCCGATTGAAGTGGGGATGGACTTGCGTGGACGTCCCGAGTCAGTCGGTTGCTAAACTGGTGCAGAATAGCTAATCCAATGTGTCTGCAAAGGACAGTGTTTAATTACACAGAGCAGTGATTAGACATGATACACACTGAAGAAAAAAAAAACCCGACAAGCTTGAGTGACCTTTATTCTTGTGAAGTGACAAAGAACTCCAAGGTGCAGCTTCCTGCCCTGTATTTTTGTCCGATCAGCAGGGAAGCCCCTCTCTATGATGCCCTGTTTGGACTTCTTGCTTCCTTCCTGCGTTTCCTGCATGACCCTCCTCACCTGGGCGGGAGCATTGTGTGTGTGTGTGTGTGTGTGTGTGTGTGTGTGATGAGAAAAACAGGACTCAAAACCTCTAACAGAAGAATTTGTGCCCTATATTTCCCATGCAGGCCTGTATTAAACTCTCAGTTCCGATTTTCATTGTTTCAAAGCCATGTGATCTCTACAGTGGAAGACTTTTGGATGCTAAGCTGTTCTAGGTGATGAGACACTTCACAAGTCAATATGAGGTCAAATGTCTCATCCGTAATCCTGAAATTGGCTGAAAGAGCAAATAAGGAGGTGGGAGAGTAATGAAAACGACGTAGCTGCAATGGAATATCATTGACTAGTGGTTATCAAGGTTCAGAGGTGGGTGGTTTGGGGGATGGGTGGGTGTGCGGGGGACTGGGGGTTCTGAAATTTGACCATTGCAGGAATTAAATGTATTGGCGGCTGTGGCTCAGTCGGTAGAGCGGGTTGTCCACTAATCGTAGGGTTGGTGGTTCGAATCCCGGCCCGGGTGATCCCATGCCGAAGTGTCCTTGGGCAAGACACTGAACCCTAAGTTGCCCCCGATGGCAAGCTAGCACCTTGCATGCAGCTCTGCTACCATTGGTGTGTGAGTGTGTCTCATTTGTAAGTCGCTTTGGATAAAAGCGTCTGCTAAATGAATAAATGTAAATGTATATTGAAAAACATGTTGGCCTAGAAATCATTTCAACTTGGATCAATTCAGAAATAGAAAGCTCTGTGGCACTAATAAATAAGCAAATATTGTCGTGTACATTTAAATAATGTTCATGAGATAAATCTATACCGATGAGTTCCTTGGAATTCATTTTGCATGGGAGAACCCCTAGTCTATGGGTAACAAAGGCACTATATGTTGTATAAATCCCGTCCTGAAATCATGTGACAAATCTGTTCGCCTTCATTTATTGGTTGCCAGTCCATGGCTCCACCCCCTTCTCTACAACAGTGTTCTGACAATAAACAGTGCAAAAAACAACAACAACCCTGGATACAGGCATTTCCAGTGTCGCTCCATCCTCCATGGCCAAGCTTTTTCAAATGGGCTCACGCCAAAATAAAAAAAAATCGTTTTCAATTTATTCATTCATCTTTAGTAAGTGCTTTATCCTGATCAAGGTTCTGGTGAATCTGGACCCATGTTCTGGGAACACTAGGGGCGATGTGGAAATACACCTTGGATGGGACACCAAGGTGCAGGACATCATGCATGGACAAAGTAGTGGCGCACGGTGGCTTAGTGGTTAGCACATTGGCCTCACACCTCCAGGGTCTGGGATTCGAGTCCCGCCATGGCCTTGTGTGGGCGGAGTTTGCATGTTCTCCCCGTGCGTCGGGGGTACTCCTGAAAAGGAGTAAGCGGTTGAAGATGGATGGATGGATGTGTGTGTGTGTATGTGTGTGTGTGTGTGAGAGAGAATTTTTTTTTCACACAAAATCCCGCCATGGCCATGTGTGTGTGGAGTTTGCATGTTCTCTCCCTGTGCTGCCGGGGTTTCCTCCGGGTACTCCGGCTTCCTCTCCCAGTCCAAAGACATGCATGGTAGGCTGATTGGCGTGTCTAAAGTGTCCGTAGTGTATGAATGTGTGTGTGAGTGTGTATGTGATTGTGCCCTGTGATGGACTGGCACCCTGTCCAGGGTGTACCCCACCTGGGATAGGCTCCAGGTTCCCCGTGACCCTGATAAAGGAATAAGTGGTGAGGATGGATGAAGGAAATCCAGGTGAACCCATGGAGAACTTGCGGCACAGACAGTAACTCAAGCTGAGGATCAAACCGGGAACTCGAGAGCTGTGTGGCAGCACTGTGTAAAGCTGTGTGTTTCATGGCAAATAGTAATTCAAGAGTAAAATTTCCAGTAGATCACGGTCTCACAGTTTACCATTCAGAACCGACGTTTTGACCCAAATCATATGTAAAGATACAAAATTAGACTTAGGGGTGGGGTTATTGTTCATACCTTTTCTTATGACTTTGTTTGTGTGAAATCGAACCAGGTTGCCAGGAGATCAGGTGACTACACCTAAATCGAGTGAACGGATATTTATTTATTTAAAGTTCAAGATGAACTCTGTTTTGTTTTGTTTCATAGTTGGACCAGCGCCATGGTCTATGAACAAATGTACGTTTTAAAATTCAACGCGGCAAAATGCATATACACGCATACTTCTCTCTCCTATGGTCTTTAAACGTTCTGTTTCTGTCGTCAACGTTTTTGCTACGACAAAACAACAAGCCGATCGTTTGCTAATCTGACCAGAGAGAGTAATGGATGGGGTACCAACCCATCGCAAGACACAATATTTGGAAATGCCAGTCAGCCTGGAGACTGGAGTACATGGAGGAAACCCTGGAAGCACGGGGAGAACATGCAAACTCCATGCACACAGGGTCGGAGGAGGGATTCTAGCCCCCTATCCCGGAGGTGCGGGGCAAATGTGTTAAGCACTAAGCCACAGTTTTTGGTTCTGCTAGAGTAAGTATATGGCTTGGACATGCCTGAAGCCGGTGTTGTTAAAATACTGTACAGACCACAGACTATCATTTCATGACACCTGATTTAGTTGTTTTTTTTTTTTTTACTGTGTTTGCATGCATTTCCACCCAATCAATGTTGGTGTATGGATACTTTAAAGAGTAAAGCAAGCAGATTTTTCTCTGTCAGTGTGTGTTTGATGCTGCTCCTTCGCCGGAAACAATATCGCCATTTTCTTTGGGAAAAATTCAGACATTTCTATGTCTTTAACCAACATTCAAAATAACAAGAGACAAAAATCCATCTGCTCAGTGTCTCCAGACCTGGCCATGACCACGCTGGGAGCCCGGCCCCGTCCGATTGGATTGCCATGGGAACCGGCCCCTTGACAACCGTTTCATACAAGGCAGAATAAAAGACGACAATATATCTCTCTCTTGCTCACCCCTTCTCTTTTTTAAACCCCCCCCCCATTCTCCCTATCTCTCTCGCCTCTTCTTTTCTAATTTAGATTTAGCCAGACAAATAATTTCCTTGATTCAGCTTGTGTCTTTGCTGGTATATTCTGCGGGCAGAAACAGGTTTTAAAGGCATGGAACAAAGTCTATAAAAGTGAGTAAATAACTCAATAAATAATAAAGACCACACAGAGTTTTTTTTTTTTTTTCGAAGCAGCATGTGAACATTCCAGTGGAATAATCATGGCACGATCTAAATTTGCTCCTAGTCGGGTTCTTTATTAGGGCACATGGAGGCCAAGTTCGTTTTCCTCCCTCGAACAGGATATTGACATCTCCTTCTTGAACATTACCGGATCGATACAGCCGCAATTACCTTGACCACCCATTAACAAAACGAATCGATTCATCTTGAAGAAATATCTGAGGTGCTTCTTTCTTTTTCCTGCTTAACCGTCAGTGGCCTGCTAAACGACTGCAGGCCCACGGCTTCCTGACACCTTTTGCTAAGATTGCCTTTTAATATTCTGTCTCATGACAAAGTGGCAAGGGTTGTGCCCCAGGGCCCCAGTCAGAACATCGGGAAAGAGAGGAAGCTAATCTTCGCTTGAACTACGAGAGCGTAATCCATTCAAAGTGGCAGGGTGTAGCGGCAAGGAGCAGAAATTGCCATTCATCTTCCGTCAAAGCGCCCAGCTAAGCCGACTTACTTTCTTTTTTTTTTTTTTTGCAAGGCATTCTGATTTGCAATCCTCCTCATAAGAACAGAGTCAACTTCATTTTCTGCTGGAGCACGTGCCTCGGGTGAGGAGGAAACGCCACGGGAGAACCGCTGCCCTAATTACATGGGCCGCGAGAGCTCTCGCCAAGACAAGGGTG
Source organism: Noturus placidus (assembly GCA_022414735.1). Classification (NCBI taxonomy): domain Eukaryota; kingdom Metazoa; phylum Chordata; class Actinopteri; order Siluriformes; family Ictaluridae; genus Noturus; species Noturus placidus. Next base: position 333,582 of record JAFFST010052455.1, read on the forward strand.
GCGAAAAAGAAAATAAAAAACCCCTACAGTATATACTTGGAAGAAAAGGAAAAGGTGTCAGTCATTTCAAAGTCACTTCTCCACACAGAATGGCGTGATCGAATTTCAGATGCGCCAAGCCGTCCTAATTAGCTCAATTAAACTTAATTGGTTGCAAGAGGATTCTCGGTTCTTATCGGGTTATCAAAATATTGAAGCATTCATGTGATCCATTAATCACGCACCTTCAAAAGCAGCGACATCTGCCAGCTCATAGGTACTGACGCCTGGATTTAATGAGCAAATTCGTCAGACTTGTAATGAACGTACACACTCATGACTCATCAGCGTGAACCCAAAACAGTGCTGTTAGCTAGAGACAGACAGACAGACAGACAGAACTGACAGAACAGACAGCTAATGGGTTTTTATTGCCTTCAGGACTGTCAGAAGTGTTTGTCCTGCCCATTATGGCAAACAGTCAAACCGGTACACGAGCTGATTCATCGAAAAAGATCTTGTAAGAACGTTAATTGTGGGAAAAATCGATGAACAGCGCGCACGCGAGGCAGTACGATCTGCCGTGTGAGATGACAGATGAAAAATCTCTGATCTGATCTGGCCATAGATTATGCATGAATCGATTTTCTTTAAGCAGCAGCTCTGACGGGTTTATATCGTCACCTACGTGCGTGTATCTTTTTGGCTTTTTGGAGAGAACTCTTGGTCTCTTTTTAATAAACTGTATAAAGTACATTATCACTACATCAATATTCCGATCAATCCGAATTTGCCAATATTCTGATTAGTGCTGAGGCATGTAAACACCACGGTCTGATTGCCCGATTCAGATTAAGACAATATTCATCCATCCATCCTCAACCGCTTACTCCTTTATCAGGGTCACGGGGAACCTGGAGCCTATCCCAGGGAGCAACGGGCACAAGGCGGGGTACACCCTGGACAGCGTGCCAGTCCATCACAGGGCACAATCACATACACACTCACACTCACATTCACATTCATACACTACGGACACTTTAGACACGCCAATCAACCTAACATGCATGTCTTTGGACTGTGGGAGGAAACCGGAGTACCCGGAGGAAACCCCCGACACACGGGGAGAACATGCAAACTCCGCACACACATGGCCCTGGCGGGACTCGAACCCCAGACCCTGGAGGTGTGAGGCGGACGTGCTAACCACTAAGCCACCGTGCACTTATTCATATTGCACCTTATTCAGAAAATCCACTGAAAGGAGATATATGCGAATGCTCAGCCTGAAAGGAATTGTGGGTAGCAACACATGCTTAGCTGGTGGCTAAGTATTTAGGAAAGGCAACTCAGGCATACTTACAACACCCATGTATACAGGGATATTCCGATGCCTGTACACATATAAACATCGTATTCGGAATATGGCTGCAACCCGAATATAGACCTTAAATGGAAATAACCTTGATTTAAACTTGTATATTAGGTACAGGTACAATCGTGAAAAAGCTAATTTTCCTTGTGGGTTTGTTCAAATATGTCAAAAAAGCGAACAATTTCCATGGGGAAAGTATATCTAGTATATTAGAAGTTCTAAAGATGTATACGTAAGCAAAAAAGAACGGGAGTAGCGTTTTCCTAAGAATGTAGATAACTTAAATAATGAGACGTACACGTAAATGCTAGCGTTGTTTTCTTGCATCATTTAAAGCATGGATCAAACGGTTACGGTGTTGCTGTGTCGGAGCCGATCAGGATAAAGCGGTTACGATGAAGATGAATGCAACGAATGAAAGTAGCGCCATATTGACATAACTTAAGGTCGTTGCAGGAAATGCTCGTCATGAGTATTTATTTCGGTTTATGGCTGTATTTTATATCGCTGGTTGAATGACAGGTCTCTATGTCTGTGGAGAAGATTGGAGCTGGGGAAGATTGACAAGACTTTGGAAGAGCAACACTCAGACACACCATGCTTCCTGAAAGATCATCATTTCAGAGTTAACAGATCTGAGAGCAGGCTCTGATGATGTTCTAGTAGGAACGAGCTCGACTGTGCTGTGTTCCTGAGACCCAGCACGACTGAACACAGCCTGCCTCACAGGCAGCTGCTGGAACTGATTAATGACAGTTTGCCCTCTTCTGCCGTTTTCTCTCGTTCCTTCCACATGCCCACATTCTCTGTCTCTCTCTCTCTCTCTCTCTCTCTCCGTTTCCATCGTACCCTTATTCGCCCTCTCGTCTTTTCCGAAATACCCTTGACCTCCATTCTCTCAGTAGTAACAAGGGCAAATTCGACATGAACGGCTTGTTTCAGAAGAGCTGAAGGAAGAGCAGTCGAATCTCAGAGCTGCCGTCCGGATCACACTTTGCTCATGTGACTCGTGGAGAACTGAGTCGCTGATGTGTGAGAGGGTTCTGGAGGGGTGTGTGTGTGTGTGTGTGTGTGTGTGTGTGTGTGTGTGTGTGGTAAGTTATGAGGCTTGTGGCTTGCCATGACTGATCAGCAACACTGATATGCCCTTTATCAAGCACTTTATCAAGTGTCTTCTTAATCGTCTCAACCCTAAACCCTAGATCATTATTTAAATCGGAATGAAATCGGATTAAAAATGATTGGCAATCTTGAAATGACCGAAAGTGTGTGGCTCGGTTGGAATCGACTATTCATTTTTGAGAATGATATTAACGAGCTCCTTTGGGTCATTTCCACGTGCACACACACACACACACACACACACACACACCTACCTACATTAAGCTTGGGAAGAACTTTAGAGATTAATGATCACTTCTATTGATGTTGTTTAGACGGAGACCTGGTAGACAGGATCAGTCATTTAAACCGACTCACAATGCTGTATTAAATCTGTCGGACGTTCAGTGTTAAGCAGTACGACAGCATAATGATTTCAGAAGGGGGAAAAAAAAGATATCTGAACCATATGAACTTTAACCAAGTCTCTAAGAAGTCTGAGAAACATCCGGTATGGACGGTAGGCTGAGATCTTACCCGCTTGGCTGTTGTGGATCCACAGGTGCGTAAAGTCTCAACGATCAGAGAACGTCTTCTCTGCCAAGTTCATAAACGTCATGAAGGATGCGAACTAGCGTGTGCACAAAATTCCCAAATTCCTGCGTGAAGTCCTGGAGCTCCTGAAACGCGACGAGTCCGCGATCCGTTCTTCCGAGAGCACTTTTTCGTGCGGCTCTGTTTTCTCGCAATCCCACTGATTACGGTCCTGCGGAGGGCTAAGCGGAGCGCGAAGGGCTCACTTTGCGTGCCTGCGTTGAGGTCATGCTCAAACTATGCCTGCGCTGTGTTCTGCAAGCTCAGGAAAACCACATCCTCTGACATCTCTACCTCCTGCTTGTTCTGCTCTCTCTCTCTCTCTCTCTCTCTCACACACACACACACACATACACACACTCGCTCTCGTTTGCTTGCTCGCGCTTAGATTGTCTAAGATGACAGACCACGCTGACCCAGGCTCTGCTCAGCCCCTCCACCCGCTCTCTTTCCACTCTCTCTATCTCTCTCTCTTAGTCTGGCCTCCTCCAGCAGCCGCTGCAGTTCCAGCCCACTGACTGAAGAATACATCTGAGGAGGAGGCACTGGGTGAGAGAGCGAGAGAGAGAGAGAAGGAGGGAGGAGATGGAAAAGAGGGGAGACAGGAGGGAAATGCCTGAGAGAGGAGCACAGAGAAGAGAGGTAGGGATTTTAATGAGGAAACAAGAAGACCCGGAATAGACAAACCCGGGGCAAGAAAACATCATCGGTAGATACGTCCAATGTTCTGAGATCACACACCACGCTACAGGAAGTTCTCGAGGTGAATGACATACACGCAAGCACGCATAGTCTTCCAGTAGAAGTCTGCAAACATCACAAAGACACAGAATGACCGGTTCTCTCGGATGGCAGTATGTGGGCGTGGGATTGTTTACAGTAGCACTTCTTTGCTAAAATGCATTTTTTATAAGCCCCACATGAGACCCCTGTATCTATTATTCAGATCAATCACTGAGAGGAGGTTGTTACGAACGGCTAAATGGTGTATTTGACTCAGACGTTGCACTGTTGCTGGTTTAGGCTTGAAATAAGACCTACCATTTCAACCTCAAATCAGACCACTGAAAGGACTGGTCTTCTTATGAGAGGTATTTAGAGAAGGTATTAAACATATCCAAAAAAGGTCAGGTAATTAATTAAATTAAGTAATAAAATAATAGTCGAATCCTCGTTGTTACACGTGGAGTATTGCGGCATGGCTCCAGTGTTCAATCCAGATCTCAAATTTCTGTCTGTACGGTGTTTCATATTGTCTCTATGTGTGTCTGGGGATTCTCGGAGTTCTCCAGTTACCTCCTACTGTCAAAAAACCTTCTGCGAGGTGATTTGGTGACTCCTAGGTATGTATGAGTGTGTGAACGTGGTGAATCCAGGGTGTATTCTCACGTCACTCCCCGTGTCGATCATCAAGGATGTTCTCCGAAGACGAACAAATGAATATAGATTCAGTGAGAGAGCGTTGGGAAGAGAAGACGAAGCGGTGAAACTACGTATTTATGCATAAATTGAGTTATATATACAGTAGAATGTGCATGGTGGGATTTTTTGTCCGTACGGGATTTCACTGAGGCTTATTTTAAAAATGTGTGCTGTAACTTGGAGAGTTGTGTGTGTGTGTGTGTGTGTGTGTGCTCCGTTTGAGGAAAATGACTCGAATTGGTGGAATTGGAATTTGTTCTACTGCAACTGGAATTCATGCACAGTGAAGTTTGCTAGTGAATGAGACCTTTTAGCTAGCTGTACTCATGTTCGACGAACGGGAACCGAAGAGGGCGTTGACAGAACGTACTGGACAGGGTGCCAGTCCATCACAGGGCACAATCACATACACACACATTCATACACACACATTCATACACTACGGACACTTTAGACACGCCAATCAGCCTACCATGCATGTGTTTGGACTGGGGGAGGAAACCGGAGTACCCGGAGGAAACCCCCAACACACAGGGAGAACATGCAAACTCCACACACACAGCCCTGGCGGGACTCGAGCCCCGGACCCTGGAGGTGTGAGGCAGACGTGCTAACCACTAAGCCACCGACAATGACATGGTATCAACTCTAATTTGCAGAATATCTGATTGTGGTGAATAAACGGCGACACAGTGGTGTTAGTGTGCCGGACTGTATTTGAATCCCTAATAGCCAAACAATTTGATCGAAACACCTATTAATGCTACAATTACTTTCCATCGTCAGTCAGTAAATTAAACAGAAAGCCACGATGATTATCTGGCACTAGCACTCATCCTTTACTGAAGCCTGAGGATAACGAGAGGGTGATGATCTCCAAGAGAGTAATTACAGCTAATCATTCCACAATCCATCGAGGAGCAAATAGCACAGCTTGTTTTGCTAATTAAGAGTGAAATACTTGCTAGCATGTTATGATAGCGTGCATGAGTAACCATGTTATCTGGGCAAAAAGAGTTGGACGCCGTAACACTCTGTTAGGCCATTTTGCTAAAGACAAAGCTAATAGAGATGGGAGAACATGTATAACCAAAAGAAGAGTGCCAATTTACAGGAATATACAAAAACAAACAAACAAATCAATCTCGTTTATATCAGTGCATTGTTGAATTCTCGAAGCTGATTGGTCAGAAGAAGGCGCTCGGTGGCTTAGTGGTTAGCACGTCCGCCTCACACCTCCAGGGTCTGGGGTTCGAGTCCCACCAGGGCCATATGTGTGCGGAGTTTGCATGTTCTCCCCGTGTGTCGGGGGTTTCTTCCAGGTACTCCGGTTTCCTCCCCCAGTCCAAAGACATGCATGTTAGGCTGATTGGTGTATCTAAAGTGCCCGTAGTGTATGTGATTGTGCCCTGTGATGGACTGGCACCCTGTCCAGGGTGTACCCCGCCTTGTGCCCGATGCTCCCTGGGATAGGCTCCAGGTTCCCCCGTGACCCTGAAAAGGAGTAAGCGGTTGAAGATGGATGGATGGATTGGTCAGAAGGTGGATTCCTTTTCTATGACAGTAGTTCCAGCTGAAATTCAAATCATGTGTTTGTATCTATGTTAACTCATTCACAGGGACTTGCTCCACTTAATCTAAGGTTGATTCGGTGAAGCTTGGAGACATTTATTGAACATTTTTGGAAGGAGTCTCCAGTGTCAGTGCTTTGTTACAATTTCTCAATCAGTAAGTTATGCACTAAGACATTACTACTGTACATTAGTATGTATTCCTGCAGGTTGGGTTTGGTTGGAGGTGTTTTGGCATCGTGATTAATGAAGTGACATAAATTCCAACCCGGGATGAGAAGATAAAATACATTGGTGAAGTCCAAATTAGAACAATGAAGATTACTGGATACCATTTTTAATAAATTAATTACAAGTGGAGTCGATTTGGATTGCTTCATGAACATAATGGGATTTTCCCATTAGGATGTACATGCAAGAAAGCCTGATGCCACACTGCCCCCTAGTGTTCAACAGTGTTTAAGGTATTTAAAGAGTCTGATTCTGCCATCATAAATGATTCAAGGCTGCAAAGTGATGAACTTCTTGAATAGCTTTAAAACATCAAGGCCAATTCCAAAGACAAGCTGACATGTGTGAGACATTAGAGTATTTGTTCAGGAGCTTTTACAAGATAAATGTCACTAAAGGAATCTTTCATTTGCTTTATTTTTTCTTCAATCGTAGGCTGCATTCTTTTATTTATATATCTTTAGTAAGCGCTTTATCCTGGTCAGGTTTACAGTAGATCTGGAGCTTATCCCAAAACAAACAAAAACCCTGCATGGGACACCACCATGCACACATTCACACCTAGGTACAATATATGGTCACCAATCAACCTTCTGACATGTTTAAGGGAGGTAGAGCTTCAGTTAATGGTTTGAGTATTTTTACAGTTGACGAGTCCTTTTTGTCTCATTTTCAGCTGTCCAGTCTCTGTGCCTACTGTAGCTTTGTATTCCTGTTCTTGTCTAACAGGCATGGATCCACACGTCTTCTTCTGCTCATGTAGCAGTGTTTGTAACCAGGATCCTAAGAGTGTTGGAAAGTCTTCCTAACCAGTTTGTGAGTCATCCTCGCCTTTTGCTGATAATCTCAGTTTCGAGAGGGAGTTTAGGGCAAATGTTAGATAAGTTGTGTGGAAAGAAAAAGGCGAAGTTATGTAAAGAGCTCGGTATTTCAGAGCAAATGGAGTGGAGTACAGAGCAATGTTTTTCTGCTTTGGATAAATGCATCAAGAGGAAAGACCTTGAGTGGAGGTGTAGGTGGTCAGGCATTGTTATTGGCATGCTTTCCTAATACAAGAGAGGGATAAGAATAAGTGTGCAAGCGATGAGATGAAGCTGGTGCAGGAATGTGCTCACCATAAACGCGCTGCTATCTCTGCACACAAAAAAAAAAACAACAACACTTGAGCAGTCTCAACACTTCATTAACTCTCTCCAAGCCAAGATTGAGGTTTTGGAAAAACAAATATTGGCTTTGCGTATGGCAAAGAAGATGTATCCATCTCTTAACTGCCTTAACCACCAATAAAAAACACATGGTCTCGCAATTCGTCATCTTCTGATGGTGATTCAGATGACCCTGGCTTAGATCCTGGAGCCACTGGCGTAAATTAAAGAGGCAAAATTGAAAAAGGACGAGGAGGCTAAAGTAACAATAAAAGATCAGCCACTGAGAGCTGAGCAAGTAGATTAAAAGCATGGGAAAAGATTTTAAACTTCCCAGGTTAATGGGCATGGATCTATTCTTGACTCAGATGACACATAAAACTCGCATCCTTTTGGATATCATTGCTATATGCGCTCAGATATTTCTGCCTACCGACGTGGAGAAGTTGAACGCTCGTTATGATAACTGTGAAGATAAGCATTCGCTCACATCTGCTAGAGCAGTAAAGATTAATGTATCTCGAAATCCATCCATTTTCCATACCTTATCCTACACAGGGTTGCAGGAGAGCCTGGAGCCTATCCCAGGGAACTTGGCATACATGGCGGGGGACACCCTAGAAGGGGTGCCAACTCATCACAGGTCACAATCACACACTACGGACAATTTGGAAATGGCAATCACAATACACCGCACGTTTCAGGACCAGGGAATGTAACCAGAGTACCTGAAGGAAACCCACGAGGCATAGGGAGAACAGGCACAGGCCAAAGGGAGGATTTGAACTTCCAACCTTGGAGGGGCGAGGCAAACGTGTTAACCACTAAACCATCGTGCCGCCATCTTCTTGAAATCATTTACAGTTTTGCAGTCTTGGTGTAAAGTTGTTGATTGTCAACAGGACAGAAACGTGACTTTGATGGAATACACTGTCAGCTTCATGTTCCTTCCTGTCAGCTTGAACCCATCTGGACGTTCTCCTCTGACCTCTATCATTCACGAGATATATCCGCCTGCAGAGGTAATAATAATAATACTAATTCCTTACATTTATATAGCGCTTTTTTCCCCTAGAAAGTCAAAGTGCTTTACATAGTATGTAAGGGGAGGGGGAATCTCATCAACCAGTACTAGTGTGTAGCATCCACCTGGATGATGCAACAGCAGCCATAGTGCACCAGAACGCCGACCATACACCAGCTATTAGTGGAGAGAGCGATGTATCCAATTCAGAGATGGGGATTATTGAAAGAGACGAGCCAATGGGGGAATTTCACCGGGGTTATTTACATTATTTACACTTACATTTATTCATTTAGCAGACGCTTTTATCCAAAGCGACTTACAAATGTGAGCACACTCACACACCAA
>JAFFST010052455.1:342391-356517 GCA_022414735.1 Noturus placidus
GATCACCCGGGCCGGGATTCGAACCACCAACCCTACAATTAGTGGACAACCCGCTCTACCGACTGAGCCAGAGCCGCCCAGGGGTTATACCCCTACTCTTTTACGATAGGGGTCCTGAGATTTTTAATGACCACAGAGAGTCAGGACCTTGGCTTAACATCTCATCCGCAAGACGGTGCTGTTGTTACAGAACGCCCTATACTGGGGCATTAGTCCCCACACAGACTACAGGGTGAGCGCCCTCTTCTGGCTTCACTAATACCACTTCCATCAACAACCTTGGTTTTCTCCAGGAGGTCTCCCATCCAGATACTGGTCAGGCTCAACCCTGCTTAGCTTCAGTGGGAAACCAGGCGAGAACTGCATAGAGATATGGCTCTGGCTAAACGGACCACGTATTGGATTTTTAATTTTTTTTTTTTTATGTCGTATGTAATCAGACTGTTACATGTACAAATCCCAAGAGCACTTGATCCACAGCACTCGATATTCGGATCGGAACATTTGCTCAACATACTTCCAATGGTTCCTGACTTTTATTTATTTATTTATTTTAGACATCCTGTGGATTTGAATCCGTCGAATGAGCTGTGGTGCCCATCAGTCAGCCATGTCTATGAAACAAATGTGTATCTTGGCCTGTCGAGTCAAAATCCAGAAAAAAGGAAAAGCACCGAATGTCATCCTTCAATATCCAGGAGTTAAATGTAAATGAATATACATCAGGTGTGTAATCTATTGATCATTTTTGTGCAAACAATCTATTATGATCATGTCATGAAGTCAAAGCTTTTAACTTTACCGTGTTAAGCGAGGTTAGGCATGCTGCTGGGCTGTAAGTACGCACTGTATGGCTCAAGGATGAAGATTTGTTTTTCTATAAGAACATGTCATTTCTGCAGGGGATTTGAAGCGAGGATTAACTGTCGACCTTGAAAAGACACAACGTCCATTTATATGACAATCGAAGAAAAGCTGGGATGGGTTGCCGTCTGTAAGATTAGTACATCTGCGTCCAAGTCGATGCTCTTTGTTCTCATTGTGACGAATTTGAAATCTTGAATTGATTTCTCTTTTGACACCAAAACTCAGCGACGGAACGTGTAATCAACTGTAAAATTGCCACCGTGGCTTTTGTCAGATCGATTTGACACAGACACAGAGAGGATTTGGAAAGTAGAAAATGAATAGTGTTATTAAAAGATAAATCATTCAATAGACCAGAGCATTTGAAATCCTTTCTTATAATAAATATTGACACTATGATTAGTATGTTGACCTTGGGCTGTGTCCAATGTCTTTATGAAAGGAGTTTCTGAAATACTCAAACCAGCCCATCTGGCACCAACAGCCATGCCACGGCTCATAGCGATCATAAAGATCACACTTTTTCTTCATTCTGATGTTGGATGCGAACATGAACTGAACATGCATTGCGCTACTGCCACGTGACGTAACCGCATGAGTGTACAGGTGTTCCTAATAAAGTGGATGGTGTGTATTCATAGATTTTTTGCTGTTGTTGTTGTTGAGATCGATATTCATCACGTGCTATCCACATCAGCTTTTCAGCTAACCAAATAAGAATAGAAATATAATAGATGTAATACTTCTTATTTAGTTATTATTACTGATATTGAAATATGTGGCTCATTTTTCTTCTTTGTCCTTAGTCCATGGTGCACACCAGCGTTTCTGACCCATTACCCGCTATAAGCCTTTTTTTTTTTTAATTATTTTTTATCATTACCTGGAACATTATGTACACCATAATCTCCCTCACTCAAGCTATCTTAAATAATAGATACACTCTCTACACTTTATTTTGCCTTTGTTTGAGGAAGTTGATTAGATGTAATTCCGATTATTTGCTTTAAAAACAAGGTCTTGGCGGTCGCTGACTGGTTTTAAACTAACCGCCCATGACCCACGGATTTGCTTTGTACACCTGAGACCAAATCGAGCCCAACCTGGAGTAAAATAACAAGGAAACTCTGTGATTAGTGGACAACACCGGAGCTGGTTTTAAAAGGCAGTCAACGAACACATCAACGAACAACAACATTGGCCGATGGTTGAGACAAACTTGATACAGGTGTAAACAGAGATTGGATCACGGAGCATGACCAAAGGTGGAGATGGGACAAGAGCCATAGCAAGACAAAGAAAGAGCATGACATCACCATGATCTTGTGTAATTAAAACATCACGTGTCCACATTTAAAAATAAATGAAACATTTCTAAACATATTTTCACTGGATTAGTTTGCGATAATGGTCATGCTTAATTAAATCTGCAAACATCTGCAGTCGGGGCGCAGTCGGGGCTTAGTGGTTAGCACGTCTGCCTCACACCTCCAGGGTCCGGGGTTCGAGTCCCGCCAGGGCCATGTGTGTGTGGAGTTTGCTTGTTCTCCCCGTGCGTCGGGGGTTTCCTCCGGGTACTCCGGTTTCCTCCCCCAGTCCAAACACATGCATGGTAGACTGATTGGCGTGTCTAAAGTGTCCGTAGTGTATGAATGTGAGTGTGTATGTGTTTGTGCCCTGCGATGGACTGGCACCCTGTCCAGGGTGTACCCCGCCTTGTGCCCGATGCTCCCTGGGATAGGCTCCAGGTTCCCCCGTGACCGTGAAAAGGAGTAAGCAGTAGAGGATAGATGGTAGCTGCCTGAGCAGGTTCACAGTGGTGTTAATTAGGCTAAATAAGGCCTCTATTTTGGGAAATTGAACCAGCGAAATGTTTTGATTGGTTGTTTTTTTTTTTTTTTTAGAAATTGATGGGGGAAGGTACAAAAATGTATGCGTGACACCCAAAAAATGCACAAGCTTACGGAGATCTACGGAGCTTTTACGTTCATTTAGACTTTATCGGAAGTCTCGTCGAGATCTGAACTTGCTACAGCTATTGAGAAGAACTAGCACATGAAAAAACCTCATTCATATATTGTTTTGAGATGTCCATCACACAATTATTCTTAAATCATCTATAGAAATTCCAATTTTTTTGCACACACAGTTTTTTCCATTGATCCTGATCACGTTATTTGGTAACTGACTGATTTGATAACATTGATCTAGTCAACCAGATCCTAAGTAGACGCTTTAAAGGTCCTAGATGTAACATGTTTTGTTTTGTTTTTATTTTTGTAACACTGTGGTGCTACAATGTTAATGTAGCTAACAACGCAAGCCTCAAACACCCACGATACCCGGTACTTGCTTCACACAACATCATTCATTCATTTTCCGTAATGCCTTTATCCTCTTCATGGATGCATTAAATCCGGATCCATCCCAATTGATCAAACATAAAACCTGATTCTGGTTGTCCAAGATGGCTGCCTCAAAACATTCCAACATTCAGCATAATGGAGAAGTCTTGTTAATGTTAGATTACACTAAGTCTCACTCTGTCCTAAATAACACCCCTAAAGAAGTAAATGTCAGACACCAGGCTTCTTTTTGACTCTTCGTTCCATTAACACTAGCTTAAAGACATCCATAGCAATGTCACTCCTATCATAACATCTGATAAGTTGGTTATTACTTAATACGATGTTTATTAAGTACCGTATATCTCATAATCTTAATGTGTAACTGAGATACAGCTGAGTCACAGGTGTTTGCTTAGTACATTAAACCGATAAGAAAACACTCACACTGTTTTCATGAAGGTCCAATTCACACCAAAGGATAAACACGCATTATGTGAGATTTGCTGATTCCTGTAGAAAAAAAAATGTACACATTGTAAATCACGCAAAGCACGCCATGAATGCAAAGTCCACCAGAGGGTCACTTGTTCATGAAAGAGGAATTAAGCCGAAAAGATAAACTCTCGTTATGGCAGGTTTACTGGCCCATGCAGAAATATGTACAGCATGAATGCAAAGTAAATGATTAATCATCTTGAGCGTTTGGGTGTAACCTGCTGCCATATAGTCTAGTGCATTTGTTAGTTCTTTATCAACATAATCCACTCACTTTAACTGGGTTAATACATAGGGTTGGTTTCACTCCCATAAAGTATTTGCTAGAATTCTTGGCCATTGTTTGCCAACTTAGGACAGATCTTTTTATGTTGTTCAGGGTGGGTCATCTGAATGTCATTTATGTAGCGTGACTGTGTCTTGTGTGACAATGAGCTTATATAAAGCAGCACAGGGTGTACAGAAAGCAACCCTGGTTCATCTGACATCAGCAGGTATTTATATTACTTATAACTGCATTATTAATAATAAAGTAAGACCAATAAATGCAGTCGTGTTTATTGTTATTAATAATACATATGTCGAAATTTAAGCATGGAGTTAATGGTAAGCGGTGTTTTACAGTACAATGCATAGTAGGGTTTAGGTTTACGTCTACGATCATATGAGGGATTTCTGGTACATACAGTAGCATATTGAATTTTAACGTAACCTCGAGTAAAAAGTAACACGTTCATTTGTTACTTTGATTTTTTGATGTTTGATGTTCAGTGATGAAGTAGAAATGCTTTTGTTTGAGGTGAGTGAACTTGAGACTAACAGAAGGTTAATATGAATTAATAACATTCAGTAAATTAAGAAATCTTACTTTAATGTTCAGTATTAAGTTCATGTGTTCATGTTCATTAGAGTCATGTGTTTTCTGTTTATGAGACCAGTTAAACGGTAAATGGTCTGCACTTATATAGCGCTTTTATCCAAAGCGCTTTACACTGTGTCTCATTCACCCATTCACACACACACTCACACACACCAATGGTAGCAGAGCTGCCATGCAAGGCGCTAACTTGCCATCGGGAGCAACTTGGGGTTCAGTGTCTTGCCCAAGGACACTTCGGTATGTGGAGTCACGTGGGCTGGGAATCGAACCGCCAACCCTATCACCAACGCATATCGCTCTGAACAATCGGTTACTGTATTGGCTGAGAATTTTAGTATCGGTGCATCTCATATGTACAGCTAAAAATGTTGAATTTAAACTGTAAGAATTAAGTAATAAATAAACTTGTGACTGAAGTTGCTAAATATGTAGCTAAATAAATGTGATGAAACTTGAAATGTGATGAAATGTTTCCATGATTAATAATAATCATAATTTAACATTCATTAGCAAACTGTAGAACTTACAAGTAACACTTGTAAGAATTTGCATGTTCACTGTGCTAGTAAGTAATATCTAAGGCAATTAATCAGAAATTAATGCAAAGCAGTAATATAGTAAGTCCTAAAGTACACACATTACAAGCAATTGTGAATCTAAGCTTCACCTGTAAGTAAATCATTATCTATTTACTCGATGTTATAAGGATCTTAGCATGAAGTCCATATTTGCACAAAGTCTGTTATTTGTTCACAATAGTTCCTTTGTATAGTATTGTGCATTAGTCTTAGGCACATACAAAGAAATGCTGTAGAGCAAAGATGCCTTCAAAAAGAATGAAATTAAATGTTTCTGCATTTACAAAAATACTATAAAGTGCAGTAAACAAATAATAAATTAAACAAAGCCAATATTTGCTGTGACGACCATTTGGTAACACATATATATATATATATATATACATGATCCCACCCGGGGTCATGTGTGTGCGGAGTGTGTGGAGACAAAGTAGTGGCGTACAGTGGCTTAGTGGTTAGCACATTCGCCTCACACCTCCAGGGTCTGGGATTCGAGTCCCGCCGTGGCCATGTGTGGGCAGAGATTGCATGTTCTCCCCGTGCGTCGGGGGTTTCCTCCAGGTGCTCCAGTTTCCTCCACCAGTCCAAACACATGCATGGTAGTCTGATTGGTGTGTCTAAAGTGTCCGTAGTGTATGTATATATATATATATATATATATATATATATATATATATATATATACATAGTATATATATATAGCCACAGTTCTTCTGGAGTTATTGACTTTCACAATTGCTTCTTATTTTTGCAGCAACGTTCAGCAGCCTTCATTATATTTTTTGTCTGAAAAGTGGTCTCTTACATGATATGCTGTTTTATTGTACTTAGGGTTAGGGTTAGGGTAAAAATTAACATTTTATTTAATATAGCTATTTAATTTTGTGCTGGAAAACTAATGTTTGGACTGATTCGATAATGTAGAAGTCATCAAATAAAAATCTGTAGCAAAGTTTTGTACTAAAAATATACACAGCAAAATCACCAGTGTTGATTTCACACCCTTCAGTGTTTAAATAAGTCCATTGGACTCAAATAAACACTCTGGGTGTCCAACCTGCATGTATGCACACCGTACGGTACTGTATGGACTTGAATATCCAACATGTATGTATGTACCGGGTATACAGTATATGATCAAAAATTGTTTTTATTGTATTTATTAAATGTATTTATTAATACTACCATATTAAGGTGCTACTGAGATAATAATATATTGCAGTAGTGTAGTATGTAATATAGTATACAAGTATTAGGTATTACATTTCATGACACTGTTGCATAAATCGCACACCGAAAGTAGTTTTTATGTCCATTCTCTGCTGTTTTTTATTTTTCATTTTATTTTTTTATAGAACTACTTACTGTAAGACCTCTGGCACAATGTTTCTCTGGAGCGTGTGCGTACTTGCTCTGCTTCATATGAGCGCTACCTGCAGTGTGGTAAGTAAACACACTGAAACAACGACTTCATTCTTTACATAGCTTGAAAATGAAAAAGTTGAGCAATACAATTATATAACAAGGTCACATGGGCGAAGAAGAACGCTTTTCGATGCAGATAGACGGCTTTATTTTTTTTTTCTAAATGTTATATTATTAATGTTTTATATTTAGCGAAGCAGGCTGAAGAATATCAGTCCAAATGGGGATCAAGTCTAGGGGCTAGATTTCATTCTGTGCAGGAATCTGCACACAGTTAGTCAAACTGATGCTTATACTGATGTACTGAAATGTTACTCAATTAGAATCTTGCATCCCAAGTTCTTCCTTTCTGACTGTACAAAACGAAATAAAGACACAGTCAAAGACTAATGTGCTCACTCAGCTGAAGAACTTCATCCAACTCAAAACTCGGAAGTGAAACTTGTGGTTCTTCTTAAAGGATTACCCAATCAGAGGAGAGCAGCTCCATATATTTAATGTTTTGCCTGAGGAAAACACATTTATAACACAACCAATGGCACAAATCACTAATACACAGTAATAATCTTCCTTTCTTCTACTGGAATGGCTCTTACAATGAAACACATCTCCAGAACAACTAAAAGATGCAATTTTATAGAAATAAAAGTGAAGAGGTTTTATATATTATAATATGTAGAAGGTAATACTATGTTGTTTTTCTCATTCTTGTCCTGTAACTCATTGTCTTGCTGCCTCAACAGCCAGGTAAGCCCTAATCCTACAAGTAACCCTTTATATAACATGACCTTGTATACCAATCAACACATACGTACTAATCAATATATAACGGAATCTTTTTTTTTCCCCAGACGTGCAGTCGTGATTTTGCACGATTTATAATGTCATTTATAACTCAACAAAATGTGTTGATTTTTTAAAAATAATAAATTATATTTAAAATAGTCAATAAAATAAAGTGTAGTGCTCATGCAATTGAGAAACCTTAATCAAGCCTTCTGATCTGTTTGTGTCTCACAGATCAGGTCTGTACAAGCCTGGAGGCAGTCCAGGATGAAATCGTCAACCTTCACAATGCGTTTCGGAGAGCAGTCGTTCCAACCGCCAGCAACATGCTTAAGATGGTAAAGTACAGCTTCAGATTTTAGCTTCATCGATTTCAGTGACTACGTTTACATGGACAGCAATAATCCGATTATCGACCTTATTCTGAATAAGACAATATTCTGATTAAGGTGTTTACATGAGTTGATTTTAGAATATTCCTTTCATGTTCCCATTTTGGGTGTTTAAGTTTTAATTTTTACGAAAGCTTTATTATTTGTCTTGCTGTACGTGCAAACTAATTATTATTTGTGCAAACTAACTATATAAACTAATTATTTGTCGTGCTGTACGTGCAAATAGACGACTACATGAAGCTGTGGGCTGCGTCCCGAACCACATACTTACCTACTATAGAGTAGTCAAAGTATGTGTATTTCACCTACTATATACTGTAGTAGGTAAGTACGCGGTTTTGGACGCAGCCGTTCTCTCTTGTTTGCCGTAAAACGGTCGAGCGCTTCCGTGTGTGTACGTGTCCTGTCACAAAATGCAGTGAAAACTCTCACACGACGTTAATAGTGCGATTAAGGTGTGTCGATAATGCGACTGAAACAGGAATACTCCACACGTCTTAATTCGATTTGTGTTTACTTCGAGTATGACTTTAATCAGATTAAGGTCATCAATAATCTCTGTTTACATGCTAGGTTCTTAATCAGATTATTATTATTGTCTGAAATGTGATTGGCTACTGGATGAAACTGTGTGGAAAAGATCCGTGAGAAATATACTGTACACATCACTTCCTCTAAGATGTCCATCCATCCATCCATCCATCCATCCTCAACATCTTTCAACTGCTTACTCCTTTTCAGGGTCACGGGGAACCTGGAGTCTATCCCAGGAGGCATCGGGCACAAGGCGGGGGACACCCTGGACAGAGTGCCAGTCCATCGCAGGGCACAATCACATACACACTCACACTCACATTCATACACAACTGACTCTTTAGACACGCCAATCAGCCTAACATGCATGTCTTTGGACTGGGGGAGGAAACCCCTGACAAAACAAAACAAAAACATCGAAACCTTCACAGAATTCTTAATGGTTTTAATGGGAATTGTATTGGTTTGAATGTGAGTGTGTATGTGATTGTGCCCTGTGATGGACTGGCACTCTGTCCAGGGTGTACCCCGCCTTGTGCCCGATGCTCCCTTGGATAGGCTCCAGGTTCCCCCGTGACCCTGAAAAGGAGTAAGCGGTTGAAGATGGATGGATAGATGGATGGATGGGTTAATATTGTATTATCGTTGTCCGTGTAAACGTACTGAATGACTTCATTGGTTTAACGCTCAGCACACTGAAGTAAACTTTCAGGGCCGTTTTTTTCCGCTCTCGGTGAAATTAAGCTCATGACACATTTGATGGATATGTTATTAGGAACATCAGACTAATATTGTGTAAGACCATTGTTTGCTCATAGAACAGCCTCACTAAATTCATAGCCATGTTGATGCAATTAGTTTGAGATGGCAGGAAGTGTGTCACAATTTCATCAAGTCACAGTTTCATCACTGTGGACAGGAATGAACCGTGTATTTATTTTAACTGAATGCTTTTCACAGTGTGTGGTGATTCTAGTAATTAGTATGTCTTTCCTACAGAACTGGAGTGAAGAAGTGGCCACAACGGCTCAGAATTGGGCGAACACCTGCGCGATGGCGCACGGCCCACCCAGCAGCCGCATGCTCGGAAGTAGGCTGAACGTCTTTAATTACTTTGTGTTACACGTTCTGAATATAAACCACTTCAATTGATTAAAATAACCTCTCTCTGATTGCCCAGCTCTATGTAAACATTGTTGTTAGCTCAGATAAGGGTTACTTTGAGGTTACTCTCAAGTGTTTCAGTTTCACTGAGCTCACATTACAACGCTAGGCATGATGAATTGAGAATATTTTTCAAGCTGACACTTTTTCCAGTGGACCATTGGGACAAATTAGTTTAAGTTGGACATGGAGAAGGAACGTGATTGAAATCTGATGTAAAGGGAAAAGCGGTTACTGGCTAAGAATGAATAAGCTTCATAATAATAATAATAATAACAGCCTAACTTTAATTCGACGATTAGCAGTGTTAACAAATTCAGAAACAGGAAATTAATTACATTTATTCATTTAGCAGACACTTTTATCCAAAGCGACTTACAAATGAGAGCACACTCATACACCAATGGTAGCAGAGCTGCATGCAAGGTGCTAGTTTGCCATCGGGGGCAACTTAGGGTTCAGTGTCTTGCCCAAGGACACTTCGGCATGGGATCACCCGGGCCGGGATTCGAACCACCAACCCTACGATTAGTGGATTAGTGGACAATCCGCTCTACCGACTGAGCCACAGCCGCCCCACCACCGAATTGGTTTAACGTTTGTCGTAATCAGTGCTAGTTTTGAATATGTCTTGTATCACAGCATTTCTAAATTTGTTCAGAAGGCGTTTAGTTTCTATAGTAACTAACGTACAGGGACTTGTACTGCAGACGCTCCACATCATCTAAACGAAAGGAGAAACAATGCTGTAATTAAAATAAAAAAAAAAGAAAAGAAAAAGATCATTAATATGATGAAGTTTTCTGTAAGGTGATGCTAATTCAACGTTTTTTTTTGGAAGGAGTCTCCAGTGTCAGCACTTTGTAACAGTCAGAGGTTAAGCTGTATCTGTAAGTTTTCCACCACAGGAAAGAAGAGTTTGCACTGCATGGTTTCTCGGTAACGTTGCAAGCAAGAAAGAAAAAAAATAGACTGTTTTATGAAATGAAAAAAGGCGCTAACTTGCAGATGTTTCATAACATTAAATGTAACAGGAGACAGAGGAAATGTATGACACGATGCTCAATAATTCATTACAGATATAATCGGTGGCAAATTGTTGTGATATAAGAGGAATAGAGCACTTTGCAATGGATTGGTGTAGGAAAATAATCAACTTTTGCATCGTATTGTACCAGCAACTCCACTTCACATCTGGCCACACCACAACACTCTGTTGTTGATTATTTCCTTCATACAGGATATCCCTGAGTGTTATTTATTACATACTAATCATTTTCTGTGAAATTAGCAGCCTTAATGCATACATGTTTTAAACACATTCTTATTTATTTATTTATTTATTTATTTTGTCCATGCAGCATATCAAATGGGTGAAAACCTGTTCAAAAGCTCTGAGTTGTTGCCATGGACTGATGTCGTGACATCATGGCACAACGAAGTGGCCAATTACAACTATCCCACAGGGTCCGCCAACGGGAAATCCATCGGCCACTACACACAGGTCATTTAGTTTTACGTCAATTTTCCGGCAATTTACTGGCAGCAGGGTTGCGGCTTAATACGGTAGTCGGGATGGTTGAATCTGTGAACTTATTGAACTCAGGGAAATCAGTGAATCATAAAGGGAAATCAGTGAGTTCCTCTGTTGTCCTCAGATGGATCTCAACATCTTATAGCCACTGTTGGAAATGGGTTAAATATGCAGAAGATGCCGGAAAACCAAATAATATGCAAATAAGATCCCTCTTATTATTATTATTTTTTTTATTATTAACATTGTGCAAATTCTGCATGGCAGATGTAAACTTATGACCTCACATGTATTAGTTTCACTATTACTAAATCAGTGGTTTTCAAAGTGAGAGCCACCAGGGGGCGCCAGGGGGCCTCAACAATTTGGTGTGAAAAATAAATTCTCACTCTCAGACAACCACACACACACACACACACACACACACACACACAATCAATTCCTAATGTAAAGATGTAAGATGTAATTATTAATATAAATAAGGGGGATATAATCAGAAGTCTGTATTTTTAATGTGTTTTAAAGTCATCTTGCAAAAGGGAGGCCTCGGTCAAGTGTTAATGCCATTTGGGGGCGTCGCCCTGGAAACGTTTGTGAACCCCTGTACTAAATTATTGATAGTACAAAAGAACCTGCTTTAATATAAATAACTCAGTTACAAGACAAAGAGTATAATCACCGAGCTTCAGGTTCAATGACCAGACCAGACGTTTAATATTTCACTTTATTACCTTTACAGTAACAGGATTATATGTAATATAAATGGTTATTAGTGTATTTGACCTAGGCACATACTGTATTATGTTGGGAATTTGGTGTTAGTTGTTTTAATAAGTGCTATGCTTAACATACATATTAAAGCAATATTGTGTTGCTGATTAAAGGTGATCTGGTTCAGCTCGTATGAGGTCGGCTGTGGTGTGGCGAAGTGCGGGAATGACTATTTCTACGACTGCCAATACTATCGAGCGTATGTTACACTTTTCTGTAGAGGCCATGCACTCCCTGATCAGCATTATGGAGCATTCTTGGCACACCAGAAATGTTCTTACATAATCAGCGTGTGCTTTTGTTGTTGTTGTTGTTTGTCTTTTGCAAACAGAGGGAATTACAGAAGAGTGCCACCGTACTCACTGGGAGAACCCTGCTCGGCCTGTCCGCAAGCTTGTGACAACAAACTATGCAGTGAGTAACCTGTCGTTATCTGAGTATAGAATTACACACATTAAACTGACTCAACATAGCGTGTTTAAACTTATCCATGATAGCAAAACTGCTGTGTGCCAGATCCGGCCCACACCTGACACTTTCTTCTGGCCCACATATCGCGTGGAATGACAGCGCTTGGGCGGTCCGCTCCTGTTTGTCAGATTCGGGCCACATGCAAGCCAGAGTAATGCCACATGTGCCACATATCAAAAAAGAAAGCCAGCAGTGCCGCATCACACCCTGAATTGGCCCACATCCGGATGCTATCTGGATATGCTTTGAAGTATAGATGGATTTATTTGTGGTAACCTCAAACCTAACCATTTATCTTTTTTTTTTCCTAGCCGATCCTTGCCCTTACGTCAACAAGTTCGCCAATTGCCCCGCCTTGAAAAAACAGGTCGGGTGTAGCTACTACCTGCAAAAATGGTGCCCGGCTCAGTGCTTCTGTACCACCGAGATCATTCCTACTAATTAGAAAAGGATGACCGGAACTGCTGGGATGATGTTGGCTGTATTACAAATCTCCAAAACTCACAGACTTCCCCTCATCGTTTCCTCTGAAGCAATCGAGACATTTATATACTTTATTGAATTCTATAACAGACTGTGTGATAACGTGTTCTCCATGAAGTTCTTCTTACTACAGATCTACGATTAAAGAAATGAACTATGTTGTGCTTTATGTTATCAATAAGAATAATTAAGAATTGTATACTTAATTATCACATGTGAAAAACTAACAATCCGCCCTGTACAACTTGCACGTTAATCTTTATTGTGAAAATGTGATCTTCGGCAGTGTATGATATATATTTAGTAAGAAATTCTGGCTTGACTTTTAAACTTTCATTGATATGTTGGTCGACTTTGCTTAATAGCTTCCGATGTTACACACAATGCAGTACGACTACCTACTGATATTTGTGCAGAGGGATTTCGCCCTCGCTTCATCTCTAGCTAAAGAGAGTGATGCAGCGGCACTTTAGTCCTTTAGTCTGTCCAGCTCTGTCACTTCTCCATTTGTACACCCTGCTCAGCTTTCAAAGCTTCAGATTACATGCTCATACCACCATCAATGCTATCATGCTCTTCATCTGGGTGGAGTTTTCCTTTAAGTCCTTGATTCCAAACTAAGACTACAGGTGGTCCAGAAATGATATCGGTTGTCCAGGCCAAGTAGTCGAAATAATACATGTTAGTCTTACAGTTGAAACAGAATGCAGTGGAGTCGATGTGAATGATGCGAATGCAAAAAAACAATGATTTCCTTCAAAATGTGTTAATAGGTAATTAAATGAATCTATCTATCTATCACCGATTAGTCGAGACCGATCGTCGGTCACTTTATGGCCCACGTATGTCATCAACGCGAACCACAAAGCATGTCGGCAGAAGTAGTGGGGTAGTTTGCCATTGCTTTCCCCACCCCTCCCCATTTATCCGGGCTTGGGACCGGCGTGTAGCTGCTGCCAGTCACACGGCTGGGTACACACACTCACACACCCATTCACATACTACGGACACTTTAGACACGCCAATCAGCCTACCATGCATGTCTTTGGACTGGGGGAGGAAACCGGAGTACCCGGAGGAAACCCCCGACACACGGGGAGAACATGCAAACTCCGCACACACATGGCCCTGGCGGGACTCGAACCCCGGACCCTGGAGGTGTGAGGCGAATGTGCTAACCACTAAGCCACCGTGCGCCAATTAAATGAATATAAGGTAATTAAATGATTACATTCATCATATGTATTTGATAGCAGTTCACAATATAAGAGGGTACATGATATAAGAGAATTTCCTTTCAATGGGCAATTCAAAATTGATTTCCAGTATGTTATCCCCATTCATCCTGCCATTCGTGGCTTTACACATCCCTTGCATAGGATTTAACTATTTTGC